>BGPR01000243.1:527288-549202 GCA_013235015.1 Araneus ventricosus
TTGCTACAATAACGACGCGCCATTTCCAGACACATGCTCTGTGACAAAAAAGGCATATTTTGGTTCTCTATTCTACCACCCTTTAAAAATCTGCCAGATATTTTACGAGAACCTTTCCGTATATCACAGCATTCATTAAGATAATCTTAGGTTTAATATATTGTAACATAATAGCGCTAGTGCTGAATATCATGTATGCTAGAAACAAATATTATGTGAATAGGTACATAATTACGCGACTTATTACGTATTTGTTGAACGAAAGTTATCTGCTGAAGATTGCTATAATATAATGTGAGTGGAAGGACTCGTATAGCATAATCTTCCGACTACGGATTATTTTTTAAATCACTATTTAGCTGCAGCGATTGCTAATGTGTTCGAACACTATTGAGATAAGCGATTTGTTATTTATATGCAAAGCTTTATTATTAAAATATGATCTAAAGCTAAAAAAGTACTAAGTAAACTCATTAGCCTGTGAACGTCGCAGGATGCAACAGAAAATAGACTTGCTTCCAGCCCGTATAAATCGTGGGATACGCAGTCAGAGGGTTAAATAGTCACGTCTAACATACCAATATGAATCTTTCAGACGCACCTGTTTTCTCTTTCAACGAAATAGCATAGCAAACTAGCTGCAAATGCAGGAAAGTAGGAACAAATCACATTGTAATAACTTCCCATTATTTTTCTGGAAGGAAGAAAAAGAAAGTTTAATACAAATCACAAATTTCCAAAGAACACATAAAAAGACATATAAAAAGGTCTCCGAATATACAAAATGAATTAAATAAAACTTTAAAGATTCAAATCAAACGATGAAAATGCCCGAAATAGAAACTTGTATTACAGGGCGAATCGCTTGAATTTATTCATATTGGATGTTAATCATAAGGATTTGGTGGTTAATTACTATTGTTGTATTCAATAATTGCTGAAATAATTTTCATTCAGCTAAATGAAGATATATTGCTAATATCAATAAAAAAAATTCATGCATGCAAATTAGTTTATTTTTCGTTGTTTTTGAAAAAAAATATACCCTTTACACAAAGTTTTGCAAGACGTAGGTCTGTACTCCAAGGAACATTTAGAAAATATTTGGGTCGTAAAATCTCTCAAAAAGCTTTTTTCTGAAGATTCTTCAACAGTTGTAAGCAAAAATAATAAAAAAAATCGGACCGACTTAAAACATTTCTTTAAAATACGCTAAAAATACTATTTTAATTTAATTCTCATTAGTAATAAATAGTTATATCTTCCTTTTATTGATTATTTTCTAAGTCTGGGGCCGCAGTAAGATTTCCTGCGAAAACATTTTACAACTTAGGAGGGGTTAGTATGAAGTTTAAGAGAATATACATATAACTGCGAATTATCAGCTTCTGAACCGATCATGAAAAACGGAATACGCCGTCTCCGCCGCTCAGAATGACCTAATTAATATTAAAATTTCGTCCTCTACATACTATTTTATTCTGCTTTACGAATATGTGCATAGTTTTTATACATTTGTGTTATACTATTAACCAGACAGCAAAGAAAGCTTGTATAAAAGATTTTGGAAACCTTATCGTAAAAATTTACATGGTGCCGAAAACCGGGAGTATTGTATCGCCTGGATTTAGAGTGCTCAGTGCTCAAGGAAAACAGCGAATGTGTTTTGAATATAATGGACTAATGCTCGGACTAAACGTGAACCAGGATTCTAGGATTATCTATGTTATTTCTTTCGTCGAAGGCATCTCATCGTAACCAAAGGTACTGTGCAAATTTTCCCTTTTAATAGTATAATGGAAGCTATTGAAAAATTTAAAAGTAAAAGGAAAGTTGTGAGAACAGCCAGTACGAAATTGGTTAACCAGATAACTTTGCTCCTAGAGAGCTATGATATTAAAAAAGAAAAGGACCGAAAGAAGCCTTTGGAATATTTATTAAATGTTGAAGATAAGCTTAAAGAACTCAAAACCCTTAATAAGGAAATTGAGGAATTGATCACGGACAAAGCGGTGTTTGAAGCTGATATTGAAACCTCTTTTGAATATGAAGAAAAACTTAATGATCTAAAATTTCAAATCAAAAGTAAAATTGATAATTTCAAAATCGAGCAACAACCTGTAACTGCTCCACCAGTTAATATTCCAGCCAATAATGCAGAGACCAAACGTCCTGCAACTTCTATTAGTTTGCCTAAGTTAAGAATTCCCACATTTAGTGGAGATGCTAGTACCTTTCTAGAATTTATAAACAGCTTTTCTAATGCGATTGACTCTAATGAGTCATTAAAAAATGTCAAAAAATTCATATATTTGAAGTCATTTTTATCCGGCGAAGCTTATAAAAGCGTTTCTGGTTTCTCCCTTACGGAAGAAAACTATAAATCTTGCTTGGATCTGTTGAAAGACAGATATGGAAGACAGGACCTTTTGATTGGCCATTTCATAAACAAACTCTTGGAAATCGAACCGGTGAAATCCTCTTTTAATCTCAGAGGCTTAAGAAAGTTACATGACGAAAGCGAAATTAGTATTAGGAATTTAAATTCAATGGGAATTTATTCGAAAAATTATGGTCATTTATTGATACCAATTTTATTAAAACAATTGCCTCACGACTTGGTCATAGAATATCACCGTAAGAGAGATTCTGGGAAAACTGGTGACGTTCACGAATTAATTAAATTTATAAAATTTGAAAATGAATCCCGAGAATCCGCTAATATTGTAACTGGTCATACTCATAGGGTTTCAGAATCTAGACAATTTTCGCGAAATTCTTCTTATCATGGACAACCTAAAATTAAATATAATGCCCCTTCATCTGCTGCATTAAACACGGTTGTTAAAAAAGTGTGCATATTTTGTAATTGTGACACGCACCCTGCATTAAAATGTAATTTTCTAACGAATGAACTAAAACGTTATAAATTAAAGAAAGAAGGCCTTTGTTATCGTTGAATGATGCATAAACACCTAATGTCCAAATGTCAGGTTAAAATTTCACCTTGTGAAACGTGTCAGAGTTCCCAACATAATTTCTTGTTTTGCCCTAAAAACAAAGCAAAAAGCTCCCCTCTTAACGAACCCAAATCCGAAACTGACCAGAAAGTAATATTAGCTTCCGTTATGAACTCTCAGGATAAACCCGGTAATTTTGTAACGCTGTTACAAACAACAAAAGTTGAAATACAAGGTAATAGTTCTCAAAAAGTCATGGCTAGGCTATTATTTGATTCAGGTAGCCAGAAATCTTTTATACGCAGTGATCTAAAGCAAGCTTTAAAATTAAAAACCATTCGAAAAGAGAAACTTTTGATCTGTACCTTTTCTAAACACCAACCCGAGGAAAGGATTTACGAGGTAGTAGCCCTTAAAATTAACAGCCAATTTCCTCCTTATCAATCTATCAACATCGAAGCTCTGGCTTCAGATGAAATAACGGGCGCCGACATATACGCGAACATAAATCCCAGACTTATTCAAAGCATCCTCCCCGCCAGTTGTTTAATTTCTGACTCGTACGAAAAAACAAACCTTCAGATTCAAATACTACTCGGAGCAGATTACTTGTATAATGTTATGTCAAGGCGAAGCAAGAAAAATACAGAAAAATCTCTATCTCCAGCCAACATTGTTTGGAGACACTTTAATAGGTCAAATATTTAACCCCGAAGATATGAATCAGATGTGTGCATTGCATGTATCAAGTAATGCAATACAGAATGATTTAAAATCTCTTTGGGAAATAGATTTCCTTTTAATGCCGAATGAGTCACCCGAAATGAAACCTTCGGATACTTTATGTAATTTCGGAAAGGAATTAACAATAACAAATAATCGTTATGAATGTCCTTTGCAATGGAAATCCCCAAAAATGAGGGAAACTCTTGGCAATAATTTTGAGGTTGCAAAAAAGAGATTTGCTAATTTAGAAAAAAGATTTAACCACGATGAGTCTTTATTTGACAGATATAATGCAGTTATGAAAGACCAAATTCAGGCCGGAATTATAGAAATGTGTTCTGATGAATGTTTTATAGGTTACGTAATGCCTCATAGAGAAGTATTACGAGATAGCTCATCTAGCACAAAAACTAGAATAGTTTATGATGCCAGTAGTAAATCAGGTACCAACGCTAGCCTAAATGAATGTCTTGTTTCAGGAGAAAATTTGAATCCTAATTTGATTGATGTCACATTGAAATTTAGAGAACATAAGATTGCATTTTGCGGAGATATAGCTCGGGCATTTTTGCAAATCGAAGTTACTAAATCTGACAGAAATTATTTGTGTTTCTTATATTATAAAAACTGCGACAAAACTTTACCAGTAACCATGTATCATTTCAATAGACATTGCTTTGGAGTAACTTGTTCACCTTTTGTTTTAGCTGCTACTATTAAACACATATTAAAAAATATAAAGAAAAGCATCCTCTTGCATATGAAATGTTAAATGAATCATTATATGTAGATGACTTATTTTATGGAAGTTCCACGATTCAAGATGCTTTTACCTTATCTTCTGATGCTGTTTCAATCTTGAAAGACGCGAATATGAACATGAGGAAATTTGATACGAACTCCAAAGAATTAAAAAAATGTATGGCTAAATTCTAATTCCGATATTGAAACTAACGAACACTCTGATAATCCTCTAAAAGTGTTAGGACTTGTTTGGAACAATTTAGATGACACACTAGGTATTGACTTGCATTCTTTGTTGTCAAACTTAAATGAAAATGAATGCACAAAAAGAAACGTGCTTCATACTGCAGCAAAATTATATTTGATCCTTCCGGATTTATTTCTCCCTTCTTAATTCGAATAAAATGCCTTCTGCAAGAACTATGGCAGCTTGGTATTGGATGGGATGAAGTATTTACAGGACAAATTAAAGAAAATTTCCAAAATTGGTGTAAAGAAATTAAAGATTTACAAAATTTAAAGATTCCTCGTTACTATTTTCCTGATAAAATTGTGATAGATAATCAAGATATACAGTTACATGTATTTTCAGATGCTTCCTTGAAATCTTTTGGAGCTGTGGCTTACTTGCGATACAAAACATCAAAAGGAAAATTTCAGACTAGTTTTGTAATCTCGAAATCCAGGGTAGCACCAATTAAAAAATTAACCCTTCCTCGGCTTGAATTGATGGGTGCTATAATCGCTTCCCGAATAGTGAAACATCTCAAGGGAATTTTTAAGGACATTAAAAAAGTATTTTGTTGGAGTGATTCGACGATTGTTCTCCACTGGATTAAGGGTTCAGCATCTCAATACAAACAATTTGTTGCTAATCGAGTAATAGAAATTCAGGAAACCACTGATCCCATTTCTTGGAGGCATTTCAGTGGAAAATATAATCCAGCAGACCTCTTAACTAGAGGGTTGGCCAGTAGGGACTTGATCACCTTCATCAAATGGTGGCATGGTCCTGAATGGTTAAGGGATGCGGAAAACCTTTGGCCTAAGGTAAAGGAATTTGAGAACGAATTGGTAAATTCTGAAGTTACATTGGAATATAAATCTTGCGTTATAGTTAGCTCTGCTATTGTTCAAGAAAAAATCCTGGATCCAGGAAAATTTAGCTGCTTACGTAACTTGTTAAGAGTGACTGCTTGGGTAGTGCGTTTCGTAAACGCACTCAAAAGGAAAAGCGCCGCAAAAGGTCCTCTTACATCTGACGAACTCACTAACGCGGAAATGTTTTGGGTGAGAATAACCCGAAATGATTCTTACTCTAATGAAATAACCTGCTTGAAAAATGATAAATCTTTGCCTAGAGACTCTAAACTATTATGTTTAAATCCATACCTCTACAGCAACGGTATCCTGCGAGTCACAGGAAGGCTAGGTAAATCGACCCATTTATCTACATTTGATAAACATCCTACTATACTCCCTTCCAAAACTAAGTTAACCGAATTACTAATTTGGGATTCTCATAAAAGAGTATTCCACTCTGGTGTGTCTCATACATTAGTGCAAGTACGGGAAAAATACTGGATTTTAAAGTCCAGACAAACAATTAAATCTGTTCTCAGCAAATGCACAATATGTAAAAGATTCAATTCTTCTCCAGGAACTCAAGTGATAGCACCACTTCCAGATATTCGAGTGGAACAGTCAGCTCCATTTACTATTATTGGAGTTGATTTTGCCGGTCCCCTGTTTGTGAAAGACACTAATGCTAAACAGTACATTCTTCTGATAACTTGTGCGGTGACAAGAAGTGTTCATCTCGAATTAGTCGGTGATATGACTACTGACACTTTTCTACTTGCTTTTCGACGCTTCATTTCTCGATGAGGTTTGTGCTCTGTGGTGATCTCCGATAATGCCCGCACATTTAAACGTGCAGAACTGGAAATCAAACGAATTTGGAACATTCTGAATCATCCTGACGTGAAAAACTTTTACTCGTTCAACGGAATAAAATGGCAGTATATCGTAGAAAGAGCCGCCTGGTGGGGTGGTTTCTACGAAAGAATGGTGCGTACTGTGAAAGCTGCCTTACGAAAAACACTTGGCAAATCATGTCTCACTGTTGAGCAGTTGCTTACTGTTCTCATTGAAATTGAATGCATGATTAACTCTCGACCAATAACTTATGTAGGCAGTGACACAGAGGAACCAACTGCTTTAACTCCTGCACATTTTCTTTTAGGAAAAAGAATAACATCGTTGCCCTCTGTAAGACTTCGCCTTGATTCAAATCTCTCTTCTAGGAAATGTTTGATGAAATCCTTTAATTATCGAGAAGATTAATGAGATCCTTTTGTGGACCAGGTGGAAAAATGAATATCTGCTGAATTTAAGATCAGCCCATTTAAATTTGGTTAAGAATTCTTCCCCATTTAAGGTCAATGATGTAATATTGATTAAAGATGATCATTTGCCTCGAAATTTTTGGAAATTGGGAAGAATCATTGAATTACTTCCAGGAAGAGATGGCAAGGTGAGGGCTTGCAAGGTAAAAACTGAATCTAGAATAATAAAACGTCCAGTACCACTTTTGTACAATTTGGAAATCCAGGACTGAAATGTGTATAGTGTATGTCCTGTGAACTCTAACGTCATATGTTTAATCTATTGAATATTGTGAAATGTATATTTATATTTAGTAATTTGATAATGCTTGTGTTTTCATGTTTTTTTATTTTCTTACCAGGTAATTTGTGAATATAATTAAGAATAATTTACAGTTGGAATTTTTCATGAACCCCCTTGGTTCATCCGGGGGGCAGGATGTTGGAAATGGATGCAGTCACGTGGTTTGCGCACGTGTTCTCTGAGCTCAGATGTCAGAACCACGTAGTGTGCTGTAAAAGGATATTAATTATGTTTGTTCCAGATTACAAGTCAGTCGAAGTTTGATGTTACTCTCGATCGGTTTGCTTCCAGGATAGCTGCCGAATTCATCATATTCATGGAATTTTTCAGTCTAATTCTTGGTGTTGATCAGTTGGCTGCTTCCAGGCTGCAGCTGGATTCACGAAATTTACCCGAATTCTTGTAATACATTAATTACGGAATGTTTCTTCTTGTAATTATTAATTATGAAGTGTTTATCTTGGAATAACTTTGATTGATAAGTGGAAATTTAATCCTTATCGTTAAGTTTTTTGTTATCAATAAACTCTTTAAAAGGACAACTTGATTCGGAATTATTCCTGGCACCTGGACTCGATTTATTAGTGAATTTTGATTAGACTTTTAGTTCTAGGAAGCAAAACCATAAATTTGCTTAATTCATAAAATTTACAAGGGTAAAAGGTTGTCACGAAGGTTTCCATGACATGGGTTGAACCTTTCGGCAAGGTAGCGGAAAGGTTCGCTAGTCAACAAGAAACAAGGTTTTCAAGTAAGATTTCCCCAAGCTTTTATTACAAGCTAGTTTCAGGCCTTTCAAAAGTTTGTTAAGAGCCCTCCTTCGGCGGAGAAAATAGAACACCCCTTCCCCTCTCCGAAGCCGTACTCCTACAGAGGGGTCCAACCCCCTTTTTTTATTCTCCTTCTTATGACGTCATCTTTGTCCAACTTAGAGTTATCTGGAATGTCAATTAAGTAGATTACTTAGGAATTTTAATTAATCAAAGCTTAATTTTTAATTTGATTAATCTAATTTTTAATTGAACTTACTTGTACGATTCCGTTGTAGATTGTGACAAAACTTCACATTCCTCCGAGCCGGGTATCAAACTCGCGTTCATAGAATTGGAAGGCAAACGCAATAACCACTATACTGTAGGGGCTACACACGATGGAACAGGTGGTTCATAAAAAGCTTTCTTACGTCAATTTTTGCGGGAATGGTTTCCGAAACAGTTTGCGCGGAAATGCTTTCGCGGACAGCCTATGGAAAGTGAAATGGCAACCTTTCCGTAACCTTCTTTGCTATCTGGGTTCATGCCGAAGAAGTCGGGCATAAAATTATGAAAAGTAGAAGCTATAGCGTTTGAGCAAGGCAGAGCAGTAAGGCAGATCAAGAATGCATAAAAACATTTTATTATGGGTAAAGTAAATCATCTATCTGAACTCGAGATAGCTACAGGCATCTTACCACGCAGAGCAGCCAGGCAGACAGTCCGACAGAAGCAGATAAAAATGATACACATTCACGCATATTTACGGATCCTACTATGGTTTGGATTGAGGTCGCTTTTCATTGGCTCTCAGCGTCACGTGACTTCGCTTGCTTCTGAATGATGTCATAGCAGCACGCTTAGTTTGGATTTCGATTTTTGTCTTAGCTATTGTATCATGGAAAACCCAAAATTATCTTTTAATTACGATTATTTGGATATTTCTAAAGGGAATGATGAATTCAAGATGAAGATAATTTTGGTTTCTCCATGATACAATAGCCAAGACAAAAATGGAAATCCAAACTAAGCGCGCTCCTATGACATCATGCAGAAGCAAGCGAAGTCACGTAACGCTGAGAGCCAATGAAAAGCCATCTCAATCCAAACCATAGTAGGATCCGTAAATATGCCACACTCAAACAAATCTATACAATCCTGTAAGTGGTTAACAATACAGTTAAAAGAAAGGCACCAATTACGGAACATATCGAGCGCTATCCAAGGGGTCTATTCTGGTACCCCCGGTTGGGTTGGGTTCCTCACGTTAACAACGGAAACCAACTCAACTCCCAACCCAACCGGGGGGTACCAGAATAGACCCCTACATCTGCATGAGTTCTGCGTCGCACTAGAGCATTGAATTTGAACCAAATTACAAAGAAGCGCGAGACAGTATTCCGCAGACTTGCATCATGTTTTTTTCAAAGCATGAATTATCATTTTCATTTATTTTCAGTTAAAAGCAAATTTGCTTCGCTTTAAAAAGTTGATTGAAAGAAAAAGTTATCAAATATCTTAAAAAAATAATTTTACGGACAATAAAATATTATATGTGAACGATTCAAAATAAATCTTTCACATATAAGTATAAAATTTGTTACATATATTTATTTCACATAAAGGTATAAAATTTGTTATGCATATATAACAGATTTCAGCTCATCTTTATATAAATAGAGAGAGCAATAACTAAATAAAATAAAGTAAATTTAAATAAACTTTTATTTTAAATTTTCCAATTATTACGGGACATACGCCCTATAAACCTCCTAAGAATGGGCTAAAAACTGTCAAATTCGATACATAATATCTCTAAAACAAAACATTTCAAAAACTAACAGTTTGTAGAAAAATGTTTTTCTTCCTGTTATTGTACACACATTTTTAAATCTTAATGTTGATATGTATTTATTTGAGACAGTAATAAATATGGGTATAATTTTTGAAGAAAAATGAGACCTTGCGCGAATGATTACGGATAAAATATTGATCTAAACACAATATTTTGCGTATCTAAGCAAATCCAAAAAGTCTGTTTAACCCTCTTATACCGAGCGAGGCGGTCCCGGGCTGTCTAAAAATTTTCTCTTAACAGCGATGAATACCGGTTTGAGGCGGTTGGGTTCTTTTGAAGGGAGGTGAGGTTCTGAGATCGCTTCGGAGATAAGCGCGGTGGGAGGTCCAATTATCCTTGCCAACAGCAGCCCGTTTCCGAGCGCCTTAAGGGAAGGTTACAACGGGGGATGGGGTGGTGGGGTGAATGACCACCCATGTTGGGTGAGTCCAATTCATGTCGCATCCTCCCAAAAAGGCCCGGTTGTAAAGAGGCTAGAAGAAAAAAGTTCCCTCGGAATTAAAGAGTTAAGGAACGGAACCTCAAATTATTAACATTAAAATTTAATTTCTATTTTATGTACCAATTTAAAATAAAAACTGTTAAAATTTTAACATTTCCAACCCCCCAAAAATACTTCTTTGGAGAAAATATGTACAAAACTGTGGTTCAATTTGTAGAACATAGCTTAATACATATTCAGTAAAACTTTCATGTTAACATATTCAATAGCGCTTGATATATCGTGCGCGTAATATCGAAAAAACACATTTTGAGATATAGCGCTTTAAAGATACGGCCATGTTCAATGCTTACGTTGAATAGCTGATACATTTTCCTTCATAACTTTCATAATTATTGGAATTTTTTAACACGGGTTGTTTTAACTTGTTCAGAAAAGACAGGGGAATAATATATATATTATAAAATCGAAAATTTTTCGAGGTTTAACAGTCGTCTGCCCCTTTACAAAAGTGGTTTTGAAATAATTGTCAATGGTTCTCGTATTTCTTATATAAATTAACTATATAAACCTAAAAAATGTAGATAAATAGGCTTTTCGTTCTGTAACCATTAGAACAAACCAAACATGTTCATTTACTAACGTAGGTGATTGTCACATTCCACTAATACTGATGGTTTCAAGCATAAATATAAAAATCTTCCTACAGCCCAAAGCTCAACCAGGCGATTTCTGGTTAAGGAATTATAAAATATGCTGAGATAGGGGTTGGTGTACAGTCTCTCATTAAAAGAGTGCTCATAGAAGAATTCTAGAAAATTATACTAATCGAGGAACAGAAATGTAATGATACAGAGAGCACTAGCGAATAACTACTGCAAATTTACTCATAAAATTATTCTTTGCTTAAATTTCATACTTTTTTAGAATTTCTCTCATTTACATGAACTAACTCGTATCACGCTCTATTGTTTTCTGATGATATGAACTAAACACCATCGTCGTTGTTCAGTAGTCAGATACAGTTTCTCGGAAATAAAAGTTCCCCCGAGAGATATTTTCAGACAGTCTGTGTATAATTTAACAGAAAACTCTCAAATTCTAAAGAGAGCACAATTTCATAAAACAAAATGGCTTCCAAAAAAAAGATAAGCGACCTTCTATTTTAATCCTCTACACTTAGGTATTTTGAAGAAGTTAGGTTCACAAACATATTATTTAAATTTTGAATTTCAATTATTTTTGTTAAAATTCTTACCTCGTGAGACAGGAAAAGAGATTTAAATAAAACCCATAAAATCCCAGAAAGCTGGAAGAAATCAATAAATTGCGTACAGTGCAAATGGTGGTCTGCAAAGTGAACTTCTTTTTCAGCAAATAAGTGACCTGGTGAGTGCAAAATACAAACATTTTTATTCATCATTTTAATAAAAACGTAACAAATATTTTCTAAAAGCCTGAAACCGTCGGTTAAACAAGAATTATAAAATTAATTCGCTATTTTTATTTATACAAATTTAAAATAGCCGAAATGAAATTGTGAGACACATGAGCAAGACTAGTTCAAATAGATATCTCAAATATATATCCTCGATTTAAACTATTCCATAATCTATTTGTGAAATGGATTAAGAGAGAACTGTAAGCAAAAATGAAATAAGAATTTATATTTAATGTTTTAAAACGTTTAAAATAGCGACCATTTCTAGGTGAAATGATGACATTAAAAATGTAATAAGGGAGATTTAATATTAGTTTTGAAGAAACACGAGAAGTATTTTGGGACTGTTCTCGTAATTTTGAGCCGTAATCAAATGACATGGACGACACCAGAGAGGCGCCTCCCTCTCCAAGCTTGCGCGCCACACCAACGGGAGAACATTTGATCCACGGCCCCATATTTAACGTGCGGCAGTCCCATATACACGGCTATTCTTTAGTAGAATCGGGTTTCGAGCTTGGAATCCGTTGGCTCCGAAGTCCAAACATTGCCACCAGGCCAACGCTGTCCTCAACGTAAGTGGAAGCAAGTATGCTAACAAAATTAATGTAGGTATTATCTTTAATATGTAAAGACATAATAAAAAAATCGAGCATGTTTTCAAGAAGACTATTAATCCGTTGACAGAATTGAACCTAAATTTACCATTCTACAACATGTTTAATCAGCAATTTTGGTGCATAGACCACATAATAAATTTCATTCAATAGATAGAACAGAACATAACACCACAGCATACCCCCGAACTCGGAGCCTCAACGGCTCCCTGTCGGTTGGATGTGTAGGTATGTGTGAAACTTTATTGAAAAGCAAAGAAAAATAAAAAATTATATCATGACATTATAAAAACACTTAAAAGGGAACATAATTATACAAAAACAAAGAAGAATATAATGAAAAGTACATAGAGGGTAACAATACTAGTATAATATGAAATATTTACAAGAAGAGTTATAATATGAGTGCAGTGAAAGGGTAGAATGTTTCGTTTAGTTACATTGTTTCATACAGTTGGAGCTCCATGATTCGGGGCTGTTAGTTTTGTTCGATGCAACGATAAAGAAGAATTGATAATGTATTACAACCGGTTATATTGATAATTATTGTCGCAACCATCCTAAAAATCTTGGGACTGGTTTTTTTGTTCTGTCTTGTTATTTATACTGAGGGATCGCTGGAATTGTTACTCCAGGGTTGGCAGTTTTCGAATGAATTACGGAAGAATTGATGGTGGTTGGTTGCTGTTTTTAAGCTAATGTGCTCTGCTTGTCAACTGGGTATTCATCGAATTTCTGGTTCTAGGAGGTCAATCTTTGGAAGTATCTATTTCTAGACTGGAGTATGTGAGGGTGTTGTATTTTGACTTTTGATTAGATCTTTGTTAGTTGCCAGGAATGTCATTAAATGATCTACATTTCGTTTTGAGAGTTTTCTGGCTAGGGATCTCTTCCACCAATGGACTATGAATTGTGGGTTTGGTTAAGTGTGGTGATAAGATAAAGTAAGTGGGCATATATCTCGTTGCGTAGTGAAGGGGATTTCCTATTTCACCACATCCGCAGTAGCCTGTAGAATGGAGAACAGAACACCACTTCATGCCCTGCGATTATAACCTTTTGGTTGTTTAAACTGTGTGGTGGACATGAAGTGGAAGAGACATCGGAAGACGCTCCTTAACTGTCTAGAAAATAATGGCGAAGGCTGAGAAATAGTAAAGGTTACAAAAATACAAATCTGGATAATATACAAGAAACAAAGAGGAGTATCATATAAAACCACATACAAACAAAAACCGTAAAAAGGAAAGAAATATGTTTATGAAGTGTATAGATGTATTCACAAAACCACAAACATATTTATTATTCCAAAAATAATTTTTGCGATACAAGAAGCTTTGACACTTCGAAGTTCATCAAAATCTTAAGGATAAACATACTGATGATAATAAAATATTCTTCCAGTAAGTTTCATATACGTGAAAATAAAAAAAAAGGTTGTAAAATCGAAATTGCTCAATTTATCTGATAATCCAAACATAAATTTTTACATAAATAGTTACTTTTCCTGTTCGAGAAATCAACATGCAGGAAATAAACTGTAAATATCAAAATAATCTAGGAGAAAAATGGAGATGTTTATAATATTACATCGCTCAGTACGAAGTTTTCACATTTGTTAGCTGCATTGGTCTCTTTCAGTATAATGAACACTTCAGTAGATGCTCTTCCAAGGTTAAAATAATTCAAAATTAGACGCAGTAATGCAATTGAGAACCTATTTTAGTGATTATGGGTTCATTATTTCAAGCTGAACCTAAATGTTTATAGTTTTCTTTGCATTCTTGCAAATATATACAATGTATCAACCATTTCTGAAAATTTCAACATCAGAATATTTCTATAATGTAGCTAAATCTGAAAAAGTGTGTTTTGTAAATGGTTACCAATTGTTTAATTGCACCCAGTTGTTAATGAAAATTTTTAGTTCAACACACGCGATATTTGCTATATGTCTCTAGTGAATCGATTCAAATTACTCGTCATAAACTTTTAAAGAGAAGGAATTATTTCTGAAAACAATGGAGAAAAATAATTAATTCATTCCATTTGCCACCATTTACATGTTTTCCTCCTATTGAGTATGATAACAAAAGCTGATACTTCCGCCAAACCCTCTAAACGTTTGAGTCGTATTTTTTCGTCTTTCATGTTGAGTTCAAAAGCAGATACTTCATGTTGATATTTATAATATTTTAAACCACAACAGATAAAATATTCTTAAGATTTCAGAGACTTGATTAAATACAATAAAGATCCAATTATTAACTTTAAAAGCAAATTTTTAAGACTTTATAGCAAGTAGATCAAAATAGCTAAACGCTTAGAGGGTTAATTCCTACATAGGTTTATAAACAGTTTCATTCATCATTTCATTTCATCCAACCCCTCCCCCCCACAATCATCTGTCTATTCAAAGAAGTTTTGCATCAATAATGTTAAGGGTAGCTGAAGTTAGTTTAAAAGTGAAATCACTCGAATTAATAACATTTGCAAAATTTATTTTATTGCATTTTTACAATAGTATTAGTTAAACGCCAAAGCAAATGAAGCCAGCATTGTAATTATTGCGTTTTAACTTATAAGGATAGCTAGAAATTACACTTCATAAAAATTAACTATTTAAGTGGTATAGTTATTAAATAGCAAGTATTCACTTGGAGAAATAAAATTGTATAATTTTTCAAATCCCTTATGTTTTCTTGTTTCCACTATTAAGAACTCTGATTTCGCGTACACCCAGGGGTACGCGTATCACAGGTTGAGAACCTCTGATTTAGATCCAAACATGTGACAATTGACGTCTCGTTGAAAAGGATTGTTTTAAATGCATTTTATTTAAAAATATAAATGCTTTCACGCCATCAAAGTGATACATTTGTTTAAAAGAGAAGCATTTAGGGTATTGAACCACAACTTACAGATTTAATCAATTACGGAAGAGGAGATTCCAATTTTCTAAAGAAAGAAAAATTAAAAATATCGATTGAGTTAGGAGAATTGTATCATATAGAAACGCCAGCGGAGACACAATCGAATTGAGAACTTTCTATGGCTTCCATTATGGTCTGTGACTTCTGATATTATCAATCGGATTCCGATAGAGGCCACATAAGGGATGGAATATTTCTTGAATTGCAGGAAATACATACAAACGTACATTATTTCATTTTATAATAAACTAATTACTGATGAGAATTGAAAAAATAAGGGAAGATTTATGTTCGGAAAACTTCATTATTAAAGAGCACTTAACATTTTTATTGATGAAATAATAAAAATTATTTAATAAAAGTGATAATAAGAAAAGTTATTTAAAATAGGTGAAATTGAAAAACAAATCATTTTCTATTTATTGTAAAATAATATTTGTTGAAACACATTAAAATTTTCCAGTCTTTTTCAAAAGTAGTAGAGTTTAAGCTAGCTTCTGATGAAAGAATATTAATCTTGCACTTTTTGAATAAACAGATCCTCTTGAATATGAAAAAATCATAATGGTAGAGTCTGGTCTTCAGGAACGAAAGATTGTAATTTCAAAACCAAATTATATCATAAATTCATTGCGGATGTGGGATTGTGTGCACTATATCTACTGTTGGGAGCCAAATTTCATGTTGGTGCGGTGTGGAAATTTCGGATGCAGATGTATTAAACTCGTGAATTTCTGGAACTTCACAATTGGATTAATTGTTTTTAACAACAAACATGTAACGTTCAACATATTGTATGTTATGCTGTCTTTTAATTGTTTGGAAATTGTATCCTGTATTGTGTTAATGTAAATTTCAAGGAGTTAATGGAGTTAAATTTTGGAAACTATATTTAGATAATAGTAAAATTATAGTTTTTTGAATCTAGAATAGTGCTTGGATACATGTAAATAATATTGTAAAAATTTTGCAATGGTGATCCGCATCTTGTGTAACATATTCTGTGTTGAAGGACATGATTAGAGGACCACTCGTAATATAGAACAGAAAATTGTGGACTAGTGAGTTACAGTTTTTTTAAAAAAAAGAAAAAGAAAGTAAAAAAATAGGTCTTTACGTTCTTCCTGTCAGATGGTGGATGTAGGTTGTTGGTTCTGTATACCTGCGACTTCCAGAGTAGCACTTTTTAAATTTTTAGTGAACGCGTTCTCGTATTCTTGATTCATGACAGAGAGTCTTTGATGGGCATAATTAAGTTTTTATAGAGCATTTTTTTACTGGTCAGATTTCTTTTTGTTTTCTTCCGTATTCTTTGGCAGGTCGGAATTTCTTCCTGGTATTAAACTCGTGATGAAAAACTTTACTTTTCCAAGGAACAGAAACCTGAAGTGTTCTGTATAACTGATGTATTTACATATACAAACTACTCAATATATTTTTTTCAAATTTTGATCAATAGCAGAGGCCAAGTAGTAAAGGTATTGGGTTTAGGGTTCCAGGTTCATAACCTGATTCTATTGAGGTTCCACCGAGTATGTAGGCGGCCTGATGCACGTTTTATGCGACGTCATAGGGCAAACGACCTCCCGCTGGTATGGCGCGGGAGTATGAAGAGGGAGGTATCAGCTCAGGTCGTCTTTGTCGTCTGACCACAGTTCAAAATTACGATGTCCGTGTCGCGAAATAGCTCTCGTTTTACTTCAAGACGGGATGTTAATATAACTAAACTTAACCAAATCAAATTTTGATCAGAAATGCATAAAGAATGTTTTGCGGCATTTAGTTAAATATTTTTTATTAATTTGTTGTATTGTCAATTCTTTGTAGAATGTATAGTTAATTTAGCATTTTCTTCAAATTTTTATAACGAATTCTATTTTTTTTACTAGCTGGTATATCCAGCGTTGCTTCGGATGAAATTATTTTTCGTGTATTTACTAACCAAAAATAAGCTATTTAATAAATTGTCACAAAACATTCATTAAACCCTTCCTTACATTTCACTGTCTGTGAGCAAAATTTGAAGTATTTATAACAAATATTAATAATCTTTGGAGTAAATTAGCTTCCGGCTATTTTTAAAAGTCGTTCCGTTAAACTGATATTCTCATTTTAATTGAAATACGCTTCAAGCGATAAAAAGATTTCGTGTATTATAATATTATCTATGAAAGTATTATTTACTTTAAAAATATTAATTAGATTATAGTTATTGACAATGTTTCGCAACTTTTTCTAGCCATTCGCTTTCCCTTTTATCGCCGCAGTAGCAATTATCAGACAAGCGAAGATAGAAATTAAAAAGGCACGTATCGAAAGCACTGATAACGGGTTGAATGGCCTGTTATTGTGTGGTTGTTTACATTCTCTATTTTTCATCACTGTTTCGATGCGAAAAATAAGAACGCGGCAAACCTCGTTCTATTCTGTCACGTTCCAGAAAATATAGCTAACGACAATAATTCTTTTTCAAAGTATTTTTGATTTGAAATCAACGGCAGTATCCATCATTCGTGGTAACAATGCTTTTGAACGTTATCTTTCAACAATACAAATTTCCAATACAAATGGATAAGTTCGTGACACAAAAAATTATTTGCACATGCAGTTATTTATTTTATCAATGGAGGTAAATTTTTCTGAAGCGTGAAATTGCTTCCACAAAAGATCTCACCGAAAAGAGTTTCCCTTTTAACTATACGTGAATATTGGTGACTGGAACGATATATTTCCCAAATTTATTAATATTCGTAGCGGAGACAAACTTTTCCCATTCATTATCATGCACCGCCAGAAGAAATGGAACTAATGAACTGTTACATCCGTGTTCTGCTTACGAAACCAAATAGAAATAGTGTTGCTGCATTAGTAAACTTTTGGCCTTTGTCCAATACTAAACATAAATCTAGATTTTTTTCTGTAGTTTGTTGGATTTTTATTGCTTAGCTACAAGAATAGGACAGACTGCTAAAATATATTCTCTTTCAATATTACATTTCAGATTCTTTCTTCTGATCTTTTACAATGCTCATCTGAATATTTTGCTTACCACTCCGTCGGGCCAATTCGGGTGAATTGCACCTGACGCGCACAGGTAAGCAATTTCGTAATTAATATTTCTAATACCCACTAATTTTAATGATATAGCGAAAAGAAAAAAGTGGAGATATCGTTTCAAAAAAGTGTCACCATGAAGCAGTGGCGAATCCAGAATTTGAGTCGGGAGGGGGGGGTGATGAGGTCATAAGAATGTCAAACCACATGACTTATGTAAACCAAAACACTTTAACTTGAAATACATTATTCACCTGACAATAAGAATCATAAAGAACTTTACAATAATTTCGGTAATTTAATAAAAAACAATACAATGAAATGACTAGCCAAAAAATGTCTTCGGCCGCGTCAACGTTACAAGTACAATTGGAATGACTAAAAAATTAGGAACATTTTCAAGCCTGTCAAGCCAAAAAGCAATGTTGTCACATTTTATTATTTTTTTTTAAAAAGGGGGAAATAAGAAACAACAGTTTTAGTGATTTTAAATAAAATAAAGAATTCTGACTTAGCTCTTGGGGGTTACAGCCCCATAGCCTCCCCTCCCGGATTCGCCACTGCCATGAAGCGAAGACACGAGAACCAAGTACTTCTTCATCTTCGGAACTTAGGACACCAAAGTTTTCCCATCGCATAAACAAAACATGTTGGCGTATTGTTTCTTTCCTTTGACCGAACCAAATTTCTGGGGCAACAAAAAATTTTTCAAGATAAGGTCATATAATGAGTAAAATAGGCATCCGTAATAAAAAAAATAATATCGGATATTACGAACAATCATATGTGTGAGGAATTCGGGGGAGATATGCCAGTGAGATCAATATGACCATATCTGTTCTCCACGCAGCGTATCACGTTGTATCTGGGTGGGGCCATAACATCAGGTAAAGAAAAGGTACTACTAAGAGGGACAGACTTCTACCCTTCTTGGAAGTGGAGGGAGGACGAAAAGTCCGAGCTGTGCCTGTCAGACGGGTTGCGCCAGTTGGAGGGTTAGGTAATATATGCGAAGGATAATTTAGGACAGATCATGCCCAATGATGATCACAACATCCAATCATCCCGCTCTCCAAATTTCCACATCACACCAGCGGACGTAAATTGGTACTAACTGCTTTGATACATTACTGAGTCGCGCACAAAGCTCCTTTTTGGCAGTATCGGGTTTCGAGCCAGCAACTCTCCGGCACCGAAGATAAAATTCTTCCACCAGCCCCTCCCTTAACCATAAATGGAACTGTTATTTATATTTGGCCTAGGCTAACAGTAGTTTCAGTGACTCTCGATTATTTTTATAACATTTGCAGTTATTATTTACATAGCATTTTATTGAATTACGAGGGGGGATCAAAACTTCCGAGATTATTCTGTTGTCAAGAAATTACTTTATTTATTTACTTGGACACACTGCCAGCCTCAAAATAGTCATTTTGGACCACAACAGAACAGTATTCCCAGCATTCTTGTCACTTCTTGGATTGCTGTGGAAGTCTACTTCTCGAAACTTGTCTGTCGCCTTCAGCGATTTGTGTTGGATCTCCATTGATATATCTCCCGTCGTCTTCCTGTGATACTCTTCCGCTCTTGAAGCGGACATGCCCCTCTGAACACTTTGAAAGACCCATGACAACATCACCATAAACTAGTTGTATCATGGGCAACGTCTCTGTGGTAGGTTTGACGAGTTATTTGATGAGTCACAATTATTTCACTTTCGCTCCTCGTTCATGTTGGGATTATAAAAATGGTAGTGCATGTGGGCACAAATGCACGAGCTGTACAACCACAGACGCACACAGTACGTCTCTCGTCATAATGCCTTATGAATTTCATGTGCTCCATCTCAGAACTTTCTGCTACCAGCTCCTATAGTGTTGAGTATAGCCTTGCTAGCATTCGTAAAAACGAATATTTTTTTGTCACAAAAATATATTATGAGTATTAAAGATTGGATTTTTTTTACATTATTCAGTTATTTAAAACATTCTTTTAATGATGACTATTGCAGTTCTTTTTGAATAAAATTTTTCCTGGCATTTTAATTGTCATGTTTCTATGGAATATGGAGAATGGAGTACCTGTTTTGGTGTTAAATATCTTAAAATTTTAAATTTTGAGGAACATTTCAAAATCGCTCTTACATAGCTTTCAATTGGGACGCTAATTTAATTTAAATGGTCATTGAGGTGAATATTCATTTAAAAAAACAGAAACAAATTCTTTGTTTCAAGCGAATGGGATTCAACTACGGGAAAAAAAAATAGTCCTATATTTTTTTAAGTGAAATTATATTTAAACAGCATTACAAAATTAACATATTTTCTTTTAGTAAGAATATAAATTGTTACATTACAATCCCAAAGAATTTTTTTTTATTTTCGTATGTCATAACATTTAGAGTGAAGCTTTTTACATATATACTATGTTTTCAATAGTATATATAAAAATAAATACCAACACTAAGTTTCAAAAATTTGTTATATATAATGAAACAGATTTCAGAAACAGGCCGGACTAAAGGAACATAACTCTATGGAAATCATGATTTTCTCATTGTTAACACAAATAAAATATTTAATTTTTTAAATGGAAGTGTGTTTATTAATTTAAAATAAAATGATGATTTAAATCTTTACATAGTAAATGAATTATTAAGTTCCGTGAAAATTATATTAAATATAAAATTATTCATTTACAAATAAATATACGGGAAAAGATATATTAAACAAAAATAATTTAAAGCTTACCAGATACAAGGGAGCATACAGCTTCAAAGCCTCATAAAAGGCTCGCCCGCCCGCATCAACGGCTACCAGATTGCAGTCAGGTTCCCACGTGTGAATAACTTCGTAACAGTTATACGGAAGTGACACTTCCATTAACTTACTTAAAACAGCCATTTTATTATTCTATATTAAAAATTTTGTTTGCATTCAGAGAAATAATCTAAGTTCTTTTTTCAATAATTAAAAACTTTAGAATTTAGAATCATTAAATCATTTTATCGTGCACAATTGTGACTAAAATCCTCAGTAGCAACTATCCCGTTTAAAAGAGTGCTCATCATCTGAAGATTTTACATATCGCAAGAAAAACAAAAGATATAAGGAAACTGAATCCATTTTTTATCGATAACCTTGATAGTAGATTGCGATGAAGATTGAGGAAGGCGGAAAATTGATGATAATGAAATAATTGTTTTTATTTTCTACCGTTTCCAATCGTGAGTCACCCAAAACTAGTTTATTACAGCACGTGGCATTTCATGCAGATAAGAAAAACTGCTAAAAATAACAGAAATAAGGTTTTTGTGCATTAAATTATCATTCAATTGAGTTACGGCAGTTAGAATTTAAAACTTAAAAAGTGATCATTTTAAAATCATTAGCTTGATTTTGAAATAATGGAGCGTAGAATAATAATTTTCCAGCATTGCGTGAGTTAGTTAATTTCCGATTTAGCAGGTTTCGTTGTTAAAACGTAATTAAATAGTTCAAAATTCTTCTTTAACCTCTTTACATAACCCTTTCTTTCTGTAACAGATCTCTTAATAAGCAGGTTTCGTTGTTAAAACGTAATTAAATTGTTCAAAATTCTTCTTGAACCTCTTTACATAACCCTTTCTTTCTGCAACAGATCTCTTAATAAGCAGGTTTCGTTGTTAAAACGTAATTAAATTGTTCAAAATTCTTC
>BGPR01000243.1:549212-610315 GCA_013235015.1 Araneus ventricosus
AAGCAGGTTTCGTTGTTAAAACGTAATTAAATTGTTCAAAATTCTTCTTTAACCTCTTTACACAACCCTTTCTTTCTGTAACATCTCTCTTAATAATTATGTTAATGTTTAATGTTTATCTTTGAAAACAAAAGATAGGCATTATTGATTTTTAGGAAAACAGTACCGAGTACGTTAATCCAAAACTATACTAAAAAATTGTAACGTGAAAATCATTATTAGACACAAAGCAAAATATGACAGGCAAAGAAACACGATAAGACACTGCCGAAAATAATTATCGAAGTCATTCATTTAATATATCATCTCCGAGAAGATCACGATAATATATGACGTCACCTGCCGCGAGGAAGGTCACGCACCAGCCAATGAAATTGCAACAATGCATTCTGGGAGCCGTTCGGAGAATGTTTCGCTGAGAAATCGCGCTAGCAAAAAAACTATTTGAACTGATCAGGGAAAAATTATTAAAAAAAACGGAAAAAGATATTTTAACCGTTCTTCTTTTAAATCCGACAGAAAGGTTTCAGTTATGAGCTGAAAAAATGAAAATGATAGAATTATAAGAACGTCAGATGCGAGAATTTTAAGAGATCCTAATCAAAAATTACCATAAAAGTTACTATTTTAGAAAATTTCCCCAAAATTCAGTTAACTATTTTAGACGTTCGAAACAAACTTCATTAAAACGGAAATCATTTACTCTTTACGATGGTGTATATATTTTTTTCGTACATTTGTCCGAAACCATGCTATTTAGAAATTAGTGCGAAAAATCGCCCAAAACAACATAAAATATTAAATAAAAATTTTCCAGATTAAATTTTAATATTCGGGCTTCGAGGTGCATTGCGTCACCATTAAGACTACCTGTGTGCTAAATTTCATGCCTGTAAGTGTGATATATTCGTCTGGACATCGCACACACGCACGCAAACATTGCCTTCTATAAGTATAGATAAAACAGGTGAGAGTCACCGAATTTGGGCCAGTGCCTAGATTGGACCTGTAACATAACGTGAAATCTATTAAAGGATGTAAATAGGGTGTATGAAATCATTTTTAAGAGAAAGCGCTACGTAGTTACAGTTACAGAACAAGTGTTTAGATTTAGATATCATACATTAATTATTTTAACAAAAGATACCCTTACTGTGTTTCATTATTAACAAAAAGCAAAAAATCCTTTACGGTGTTTCTTACTCAATTTATAATAAGGATATAATATAGGTAAGAACATATATTAATATATCCTCAGATATGAATTTCATTTGGTAACAATTATCTATATAAATTTTTATTAAAAATACGATTAGTAGATTTTTTTTTGTTGTTGTTCCAAGGATTCCTAGATTGAACCATAAGAGCTATCTAAATTGGAGCATTTAAATCAATGGGATTACGGTCTTAAACTGCCGAACTAGCTCAGAAAGCAGTTTATATCAACACTAGTAGTCCTCATAAATTTGAATTAGAACAAGTGAAAGCTAAAAAACAATAAAGACGACACTAAAGCCATCAAATGTTAGTTCTAAAACTAAGGTTACCTTGTTCTGCAACATTTCTGAGAAAGCAAAGGGAGAAGGGGAAGTGGTAGAGTGCATAAAATGTCATGCTTGGGGTCATGTGCAGCTATCCGCAGTGCGAGCTAATTAGACGCCCAACGGTAATGAAATAGTTGTTGATGTTATCATTGCTGTCTGCTTGTGTTGCTGAATTCTGCAAGTGCTGTTTTTCCTGTTATCTGTGCTTCGTGTTTTCCGGAATATTCGAGAATAAAGCGTCGTTCTCCGTTTTCCTGTTTGTTGAACTGTTGTTACCGTACACACACTGGACGAGTTTTCGTAACAGTGTTAAACCAGTTAGAGGCAAGAGTGGTGAAAGCATTTCAAACATTGCTAATAATAGAGCAGCTTATTTTATAATACTAACCATTATTTTATGTGCTACTATGTGCCTGCATTTTCGCCATATGTTTGGCGCAAGAATGTCTCTGAATGTATAACAACGACACTGAAACTTAAGTATTGGGACACCAACTTTTCAGTAGTTTCAATCAGCTCTGCATTGATTTCGAATGAGTTATGGAATCTTAACCCTCTGACTGCCTCTCTCGCGATCGAGAAGTAAGTCTATTTTCTGTTGCATCCTGCGATTTTCTCAAGCTATTGTGTTCACTTATAACTATTAAAGCGTTGAATCTTCTTATACTGATAAAGCCTTGAACATAAAAAACATCTCATTTCGTTCAAACGTGTTTGATTATGTTTGCAAACGTTGCATATATTTAGCGATTTCAAAAAATTTGGCAGTCAGAGGATTAAGATAATAATATCAAAGTACTCTCAAACCTACAGCCCGGTCTCCATATAAAACGGTACATATATATCACAACATCTAACCAACACTATGACTTACAGACAACAAAGTTTTCATACAGGGAATTCCTCATAATAACAAATCTTGCTACCCAGCTAAAAAAATCTGCAGAAAAAAAATTTTTTTGAAGTTTTTTTTAAGATTTCTGCAGATCTTTTGAAGACAGAAAAATCTGCAGTTTTTCTCCAATTTCATCTGCATAAAATCTGCAAAAAATTCGTATTATATTTTCCTCTAAGTATTCTGTAGATTTTGTGAGACAGCAAAAAATTTGCATTTGTGCTTAAATTTAATCTGCATAAAATCTGCATGAAATAAAGTTTATTATTATTTTTTAAAGATATTCTGCAGAATTTTTAAGACAGCAAAAAATCTGCATTTTGTGTTCAATTCAATTTGCAATTATTTAGCAGATTTTCACAACGTCATTAAACTTGACCAATAGTAATCTGTTGATTTTTTGAAGATTTAACTGCAATTTCATAATATCTGTATTTCTCTAAATACATATTCTGCACCATATTCTCTAATATTGCAGCTTTATTTTCGAAAGGATAGAAAACAAAATTATTTATCATTATTGTTTAATTTTACAGCAGACAGGAGTTCATTAGTTCCTTTTTCAATTAGTGATATCGACCATATACTTGTGTAAAAAAGGAATGCAACAGCAGAAAAAATTTCCCAATCGAAAATTGTTTTAGGTACTAAATATGTTAAATATGCCACTGAAAAGATGAATTATAAATTAATCTTTAAAATAAATATTTGAATGAGGTTTTACCATTTTAAACTTTTTCTCCATAATTTAATTAATTTCCAATTAGTTTTCTAACTCTCTTTCTGAATAGCTATTTTCCACCAAAAAGAAGGGAAAAGTGGAGCTTGTGCCCTTTGGATATGGAGAAGGCTTATCAGAAAGATAAAAGGTGTAAACGAATTTATTGAAACAGAGAATCTAAATTATTGAACGAAAAATTACTAATCTCATCTCTACGACTTTGAAACACATATTCGAACGATGGTTAATTTTTACACCACTAAATGGCGCCACTAGAGCTATGGTGACGCTAAAGCTCGAATAGATTATTTTATCCCTATCTAGTGTAGTCCGGGTTTGGTATGTGGTTAGTGTTCCTACCCGCCAACTCTATGAATGTGGGTTCGAGTCCCAGCCAGGTTGAGCTTGAAGCTTTGTCACAATGTGAATCAACATCGCATAAGTAAGTTGAATTACAAATTAAATTGATTGAAACTAATAATTACATTAATTAAAATTAATAATTAAGCATTGACTGCCGATAATCTGAAGGTATTTGGAACATATTTTTCTTCAGATAATCTCATTTTTTTCTGCAGAAAATCTGAAGGTATTTGGAACAAACTTTTCTTCAGATATTTTACATTTTTTTCTGCAGAAAATCTGAAGAAAACATGTTCCAAATACCTTCAGATTTTCTGCAGATTTCTTTTAGCTGGGTATGCTTTGATTAGCGAACCGCATTAGTTTTAAGCAGCACTGTTTCTATAAAACAAGGACCAAGTTGTATCAAGGTGAACGATCACGGATAGAGTCTTATGGTAAAGTCGAATAAACTTTATTCCCTGTTAAGCCGGCCATTCACTTCACAGATCAACTAGATATTTTGGAACGCGAGAAGGAAAAATCCATCAAAATTTATAGAAATGAGCCAAATGGCTTGTGGTGGTTGGAATTCCGTCTGGACTGAAATCGGAACGAAAAATCAGAGGGACCCTGAAAGAGGCAAGCGTAAAGAACAATTCCTTGCGTAGATTGAAGCCTCGCTTTGAAGGTAGCATAAATGAAAATCTGCCGACTGGGGAAAATCGAAGAGCGATTGAAAAGCAGCTGTAGGGAGGGATAGAAGATCGCTCCCCCTAACTTCGTTTAGAGTTAGCTTCCTTTTTAATACAAGTGAATGGCGTGCCTGTATTTTTCGATTAAAATGGGTGAAAAAAACCGGGCATAGGACAAATGGCAGGGCTATACTTCAAGTGAATGGCCGGCTTTATATGCTTGTGGAAACTGAGGTTTGGTCATGCAGAATGGCAAATCATTAACCCACCACTGACGTCGCATCATGTGACCGACCTCTCTTGTACTCTGAAGAGACGCTATTGCAAATTTAACGAATGAGCATGGCGTTCGGTGTGATGTGTTAATTTTTTGGTGTAAAGGACAGCGTCTGCCTTCCTAATTCGTTTTTTTTCTTTGCTTTTCTTAATTGTTGTGTAGGCCTAAGTGTTTGTTTCGTCTCTTATGAAATGCCTAAAATGTCATATTAGTCTTCATTGTTCTTCGGGAGTACACTCTCCATCCCACATGTATGCTTATATAATTATATGCATATGATACATAGTAATGACAAATGATTTTCATACCACTTAATTTCAAACATAAAAGTACTCCTATTTTAAATCATAGATAACACCACTCAAACTTTAATTCAAAGATGAAATCGCTCCTACTTCAATTCAAAGATGAAATTATTTCTGTCTAACTTATGAGAAGTGCGAACCATTATTTTTCCCCAAGCTCCTAAAAAAAACTTTGATATCTGAAATTCGTCTTCCATACAAACCACATCGATTATCCCATAAAAATGCTGAGTAAACTCCTTTTCCACGGACATTCTAAAGAATTATTCGTATAATTAATAAAGAAATGACAAGAATCAAGTCATGTTAATGGATATGTAAGATTTGTCAGATAAAAAAAACACAACTATTGTTTTTAAAAATTTATCAGCTTTTCTTAAAGCTCCCAGTATTTTGATATTTTCGACTTATGCAGTTTCTGAAATCAATGATTCAGTTATTCAAAATCGAAGATTTGCTTGTCGAAAATTTAAGGGGAAATACGACTCTTAAATCTAGAAAAAATGGGGGGAAAACTCTCAAATTCGATACATTATGTTTCCGAAACAATGCAATTCACAAACTCACTTTTTTCTATAAAAATATCTGTTTTTTCTCTTATAGTACACACATTTTCAAGCCTTTATATTGGTACGCATTTATTTGAGAGAGTAATAAATATGGGTATAATTTTTGGAGGAAAAAATGAGATGGTCTCTTTGCGAGCATGATTCCGGAAAAAATATTGGTCTAAACACAATATTTTGGGTACCTAAGTAATCCAAGAGGTAATTTAAGAAACTGAACCCCAATTTATTTAAATTTAAATTAAATTTCTATTTTATTTACGAATTTAAAATAAAATGTTAAAAATAGTTAAAATTTCAACTTTTTCAACCCCCAAAAAACTTCTTTGGAGAAAATATGCACAAACAATGTGATTCAATTTGTTGAACATGTTGAACACAATACATGTTCAGTAAAATTTTTATGTAAAAACATTCAATTGTTCTTGAGGTATTGTGCGGCAATATAAAAAAATTCTTATTTTGAAATATGGTTCTTTAAAGATATGACCATTTTCAATGTTTACGTTGAACAGCTGATACATTTTCCTTTATAACTTTCATAATTATGGGAATTTTTTAACGCGGATTGTTTTAACTTGTTCAGAAAAGACTGTGGAGTACTATATATTTTTTTCGTAAAATCGAAAATTTTCGAGATTTAACAGTCGTATGTCCCCTTAAGCTTTGTTAAGCTATAATTTATGCAGGATTTCCCTTCCAAATAATAGAGACGATATTACTTGTATTATTATTTCCTCAAACTTGTTTCTAGAGCCTAAAGTAGCTATAAAATTTACAGAGGACCTGGTTTACAGGAAATTGCCTTTAACAGCTTTTCGAAAGACAGTGGTATACATGGAAAAACCTCAAAGATATTTTCTCAGACTAATCTCTTTTTATGTCCATTTTTTAGCTTTATTATAAACTTATATTTTCTAGCATTCACATTTTATATTTAAATCACTCACTGACTACCAATTCAGACCAATCACTACCAATTTTGATTTTATCTTTTCAAGGAGAAATTATACAGATATCATATGGAATACATTTTCACAATTATTTAATTGGTTATATAAAAATCTGACAAGTTTATATGAAGAAATGAATAGAGTTTCAACTTTGGAAGCATTTTTTATTGTTTAAATATGATGGAAACACATCGAAACGAAAAGGGAAAATCATATTTGGCAGCACTCTTTCCACTTAAAGGACGCTGTGAACTCTTCAAAGGTTTAATTTTTAGAGATTGCCAAGGAGTTAGTAAATTTTAAATGCGTATAATTTGGAATATAACTTCCTTCAATATTTTTTGAAAAATTACTTTAAACTAAATTTACTAAAAAATAAAATTCCAACTATAAGTTTTTAAATAATAATGACATTTAATAATACTATTTATTTCATTTAATCTTACATTATGAAAGTTCATTATGAACAAATCTGCGCACTATTTTATTATTTCATTTAACAATTATTCCACAGGAAATATCTTTGCTCACGTATAGCGAATTTTCATAAGAATTTCGTGTTTTTCTAAAACCAAAATGACTTTTAAATATAATAATGAAATAAAGCCTTAAAATTGTCACACAAACTTTTTGTTTGTTTATTTAGCGCAAATGTATCTTTGAATATATATTTGGTGAAGATGATGCATATTTTAATGTAAAATAGGTAACGAACATGTTCCCGAAGGCATCCACAATCTTTGTAAAACTTATTAAAAATAAAAAGCACGAAGTGTTTTAAAGACATACGATCCTGTATGAAACATTATTTTGAAAAAAAGAGTAATTTAAAATGTATTCTTTACCTACCTGCAAATTTTTTCTCTCTGTATTCATTTCTTAAACAATACTTATTTTAATGCTATTTTATTCTGATATTCATTTTTGGAATAAAATATTGAAATGGGTGTTCCTTTTCTCGGTTGAATGTAGCTAATATCAACCAGTACTATCAGCGAAAGATGTATTTTTCATAGCAACTTTTCTGAGGACGATAAAGCTTCGAGAATGGCATGCATTTTGCGTTTGCTCTAATTTATTCTTCTAAACAAAGAATGGCTTTGAATACATTGACATATACATAAATAGAGAAACACTTTTGGTATTGATAAGAAAGAAAAATCTATTCATGATTTTTCAATTCTAGCTCATCAGTATGATATGCAATTGATGACTATATCATTAGAATAATTCGGAAATTATATTCACTCGATGGATCAAATTGAGAAGACCATAAAAATATCAATATTTCCAAGTGTCGATTTCATATAGAAAATTTAACTAAACAAAGAAAAAAATCTATTGAATATCCAGCAACAAAAACTTCACCAGAAAGAAATCTATTTTAAGAAAGATTATGATTAAGAAGAAGATATAATTCTGAAAAAAAAATCTAAATTTTCAAAATATTTTATACACTAAATGAATTGTACAGAATTCAAATTTAGTTGCAAATCTGCAAAATTTGAATTAAAAATCATCAACAACCACCAGATTAAATCATATTCCAAAACAAAATAACTTTTTCTCTCTCGAATGATATGTCGAATCAAAGTGCGTCATGAGATTTGATTATCCTACAACTTTGAACATAAATAAATTCTCAGAACTTTACTAATAATGCGTGCAATAAGAGAGGGTATAAAAGCGAATTGTTTAATGTCATTTTTACACTTTTTGAATATGTCTTCCACACAGCCATATTCAACCGAAGATTATATTCTTATAATTAAAAATTTAAAATTAAAGTGGTCAAAATGCAACACTTTTCCTACTAAAGTGGTCTTCAACATTCAAAAACTGGCCTAAGACTTCTAGAGAAATGATAAAAGATCTTATGAGAATATTTGGAAATTTTGGTTCTGTTCAAGATTATTTCAAGGGAAGGCTTTTTTTCATTTTTGAATTGGCTGCGCTATTATATTAAATTAGAAATTTCTCACATTGAAAACATTGTCCATGAAATTCCTTTTCTATGGTTTTTTTCAATAAAAATGTTTTATCGCAGTGCAACAACTCAAAGTTATTTCTGTAGAAAGCTGTTGGTTAATCGAGACTCACCTCTACTGAAAGACTGTAAAAGTCATTTATATAAATGTTTAGCATTTTTTGACACGAAAACTGAATGATACAGTAAGTTCGACTAAATCCATGTAATGAAAGAGACATGGATTACGAGCTTAACAGTTAATTCATTTGTATCCAATGCGATTCAGTATGGTGAGATTAAGGTTAGAGTTCCAAAGAGAAACCACATTCAAAAATAAATGTTTATTAGTGAGTATAGATGGCGCTTTTCATCGAAGGTATCCAAACAAATAATCGTCGCACATATTATTCGCACCGTTATCCTTTAACTAGATTATTATTTTGCGCATAATCATTTGAGCCATTATTTTGTTTTTCATTTAAAGATTATTTTGCTTTAAAGATTATTTTATTGCATACAAAATTTTATTTCAAATAATTTAGCGTTTGTCCTTATTTGAGTATTAGATTTGGTATAAATAATCTGGGGATATATAGCAACGCTAGAATCTTAAATTTCTCAAGCTGCCTTAACTACAGCAGTCGTAAAGCATGTATAATTTAGATTTCAGTAAGCTTAATAATGTCTTGTTTACAACATTTCATTGCTTCGAGACACTCTAAATACGTGCAATTATCAGTAAACTGATTTGTTAAACTGACTCACACTTAGAAATATAGCCAGTTTCAAAAAGAATTAAGAAATTATTAATTCATTCAAATAAAGAATTCATTAAAATTTTAGATCTAGCATCAATTTTGGGATTAATTAAAAATGAAAAAGCGCTAACTAAGATCATTTTTTCACTTAAAATTCCATTAAAGTTTACGATAGAAGAACACTTCCCATAGACAGTCTTAAGTTTCAATTTAAAACGAATTGCCGAGTCAAAATATTGTAGCATACTTAAATTTCTATTCAGTTCCGGAAAAAGTTCTCCATTACATCGATCAAATCATTTCATCTATTGTTTTGATAATTTCGTTTAAATACTGTCCTGGTCATTTTTATGAACAATTTAATCTCAATTTACAGAGTTTTTTTTAAAAAGAAAAGAAACATATTCCGTCTAGTGTTAAGAAAAACACACACAAAAATCTGGATGGAAAATAACTTTCAGAAAATATTCTTAATGAAGAAAATATTTATAAGATATTTTATATTTTAAATGAGATATCCTGTGATATTTTCAAGCAAACGATTCTTGTTTTTATAGAACTGGGTTTTTAAAGACTGAAAAAATAAGATAATTAAGGTAATTTATAAAAAGTAGGAATAACTCTGTAGATAAAGAAGATAATATATAAAAAGATTTGTAAAGTCGTTGCTTTTTCAAAAATGTTGCCGAAAACTCTAATAAATAAAATCAGAAAATTGTTGAAATATTTTACTTCAGATGTTTCTTTTTTTAAAAAAATTATTTAGTAAATGTGATAAATGAAATTGTTTACAAATTTCTGAATACTACTTAAATTCAGTTAAAACACAGATTATAAACTATATGCTTTCATTTATGAATTTCTGTTGCTTTATGTATATTAATTGCATAAAAATGGATTTTTTAAATCAATGGAATTTAAAATAAACGATTCTTTAAAGTTAATTCATCTGAGATGTTTTAATTAATATCCATTAATTCTGTTCACTGTTTATTTGCTTCTCTAATTCTAATGTAGTTAATCGCTGCCGTACAAAATTACTATTTTTAATCTACTGCTCACAGAACTACTAGTGTAAATTAATCAATTTAATAAAATTGACGAAAAAAATACAATACAAATTAACACACACCAAACCAGGGGTGGTGGTCTCCCCTAAACTTTCTCGTATACATCCCCAAAAAGGTGCTGTTTCAACTCCCCCCGCGTGGATAAAAAAATTCGAACCTATTGTAACCGAGAATCCAATGACTATCAGAAGGTTTTTCATTGTACATTACAGTGATTGTAAAATATTTAGGTAAAGAATCAAATTCAAAGAGATGCGTACAGAATAAAACGCATCTATCCCACACTGCTAGGTTCCACTCTTGCCGGCTCAAGGACAAAGTGACGTAATTCGCTCAGTAGCTTCCGCGTTCACAGAGATTGCTATCAGCACGCATGCGCATGGAGAATCGGATTTGAAAAATTAATTATGCAATTTGAACGCCTTCTTTTAAACCAATTGACACAAAAATTGGACACAAATGTACAATTAAGGTAAGAAGCCAATTTACCAAATTTCATTTATCTAAGTAATTTTGTTAAGAATTATTGCGATTAAAAATATCGATTATACAGACCATACAATCAGCTCTTTGACGGATTTGGTCTAAAATTTGATACGGACCTACATTCATCATGATAAAACTGTGTACCAAATTTTATCCATCTAGCTTTTCAAGTTTTTGAGTTATAGTGTACAGATGAACGCGGACAGACAGACTTCCCTTTGACGGATTTTCTCCAAAATTTGATAGCAACCTACAAATTATGTGTAAAGATCACATACCAAATTTCGTCCCTGTATCTCTAATAGTTTTAGAGTTATAGTGTTCACAGACACACAGACAGACATAATTCCAAAATTGCGTTTTTCGGACTCAGGGAGGTCTAAAACGTGGAGATTCGTCAAAGTCTCGAAAAAGTAAAAAGTTGTACGGTAATGTCTAGTAGACACACTGACTGTTCGCACTGCCTGTTTTGAGCAGCATGGCTTCGTCTCTGAATATCATTTACTAATATAATAGCCCAGATATGTCTCTCACTGATCAGGTAACGATCTGACATCACCAACAATAAAATTCGGGCCATAGCACTGCGAGACGTTAAACAACATTATATCATTGTTAGAGCATCTAAATTTCAGTAATTTTAAATTCAAAAAAGTAATTGTTGTTCTAATTTCAAATTTAATAGCTCTAAAATAGTGAAATAAAATTTGCTATCGATCGATATAAAATGTATCTCGCTATGATCAATAGTTCCCGAGACATTTTAAATTATATTAATCATATATTTCAAATGAATTTTTAATAGAAAGTAGTAAACCACGTCAGTGGTATATCATGCGCGTGATATAGTTTGGATGCCACGATGCATCTGATCATTTATTGCAATCGTGATGAAATAATTTGATAATCTTTTTAGGCAACATTTGACAAGCAGAGAAGTGCTTTGTTTTTATTAGACGTCTGAAGTACAAGGAAAATTGTTAAACAGCAAAAAATACTTCACACGGAATGTTGTTTACCAAGAGGTTTTTTGAATATAGAAATATGTAAATAATATAAATAAAAATATATTTCCTATCATAAAACATATGTTTATTTTATTTGTTTTCAATCAATGTTGAACATTTCTCTCGCATATATATCTATTTAAACACGTCAAATTTGACGGGAAATCTCTCGAACGAAGAGGCAATTTGCACTCGTTATACCATGCCGAATGATTTTCTAGTTTACTACTATTATAGAGCCACCACGAGATCCAAAACTTAACTTCCGAAGTCTTTCACTGCGACTTCATAACTTATTTAAATATTTTCCGCTCCACCAAAACAATCTCATTCGAGTAAATCTGAAGAGGGCATTCGATCCATTATTCAACCCGTATCCCCGCGGTTTCTCTCTTGTAGCATCGAGTCAGCGAGCGATCACGAACCGCAAAGATTGGACGCGAGTGCCGGAAACCAATCTTATTTTCTCTGAGAAAAACAAATGCAAAACCCATTGTGTGGAAATGGAAACATAGCATTTTAAAATAAAAAAGTGTGTACGTGTACATATGTACGGACGCGTGCTTGAAATTATACTTCTTTACACATCATTCATGAATTCGAATAATTAACCTTTCGTCGGGCGCATCTAATCTGTGAGATGAAGCACCCATATTTTTTTTGCTTAAGTGCGCGTTTTACCGAGAAAGGGGTGGGACCTGTAGTATCTTTTTTTCTTTTTCTTCTTCTTTTTTTTGTTCAATAAATTTTCTACGCACACTCATCCAAACTGTAAACCGGAGATTTTTATGCCTGGAGTCAGGGGTGTATCGTAGTGTAAAGTGAAGTAAAGTATCTTCCTGACACACTTTACTCTACGACACACCCCTAACTCCAGAGATAAAGATCTCCGGTTTGGGGTTTGGACGGATGTGCATAGTAGAATCTTTATCGATTTCAACAAAAATTAAAATACAAGGAGTGATTTACAGAAGCAGCCTCCTGAGGAACTTTGAGGCTGTTAAATAATTTACTATATGAATTTATTTACAGGAAAATCAGACATTAAATTAACTATTGAGCTATTATAAGTGCATTTGATAGTGGTTAAAGTAATTAACACTGTGATAAAAGATGAAATGATGCGGAACTACTGCTTATGCATTTTTATATTGATTGCTTGATTAGATTGATTGTGTGATGCGTCTTGCCTTCTGCAGATCTAAGAAAAATCACAGAAAAAAATCACGAGTCTTGAGCCATTTCTGAAGTAAATTTAAACTCGTAAATTCAAGGACGATTGGGTCCTTGTTTGTCTTCTGGGGGGGGACTATATCTGATTCCGGAGAAGGAGTCTGCATTTAAAACAATGTTTTGGTCATGTTGAAATTTAATAAGGTTTTCATGATCTATTAGAAAAGACATTAGTCTGATGATTTTTACCCTTGATACCTTGATAATGTATTGCCTAGTAGATTTTTCCAACAAATAGACGTTTAATCCTCTCTTGGTTTAGTGAAGTGGTAAGAAGATGTTAGGTGACAAGACGTCGCAAAATAGAAGGACGTTCCTATTTCCCCGCAGATATCTGAGTTATGGAGTTTAAACCTTTTCAGGTAATTTGGAAATGGACCATGTTGCAAGCAATATTTGTTCTCTTGACCAAGATGCTGGGCTTGTTGAGACCTTCGGAAGGATGCTGAATACTGATCTGCCAGTTTCACCAGCGGTCCATTCACGTTGCCATTTATTGGTTGCTATTATGTGATGGATGTTCTTTAGGTGTCTTTTTTGAGCTGGGATGTTATGGAGGTCGCCATTTTTTGTTGCGTTTTTGGCAAGCTGGTCCGCCATTTCATTTTCTGACTCACACTACGGTATAGTGGTTTTTTTATAGTGTTCTATTGATGTACGTTAGGGGTACGTTAATCTGGTAGACGAGTTGCACTCGATTATGTTTGTATTTTTGATATCTCAAATTTGTCTCAATATTTCGTTTTATATACCTGCAAATGTTCGTGTACCTGTGTCCCAGTTCCTAATTCGATGATATTTATCGTTATTTCCAATATAGTGTATCAAAAATGTCGAATTATTTCAGGCTCTCATCGACAACAGTTGTCTTTGCTATGGACCTCACGTGAAAACAAAAGTCAACTCCCTCCTGAATTCCTGGATATTTTGTTAGTTGAAATTGCAAGAAAATACAAAAAAGTTATTTAAAAGCTTAAGGGGAGTTGGAACTCTAAGTCCGAAAATGTTAAATTGGCCACTTCGATTTACCTTTTCTCAAAATTTGTTATAGATTCATGTTTGAAATTTTTTATACAAGTAAAGTAGATGTTCCTAATTATATTAAAATTATTTTTTTTTAATTCAAAAATTTATTTGTTACAAATTTTTTTGTGTCAAAACAAAAAATGTTAAATTGGCCACTGCGATGTACCTTTTCTCAAAATCAGTTATAGATACATGTTTGAAATTGTTTATAGAAGTAAAGTACACCTTTCTCATTATACTGAAATGAGCTTTTGGTTAATTTTTAATTTCTCATAAATTCACAAAATATTTAATAAGACATAATGACATTTTACCCTATTTTGACACAAAAAATTGTAAAAAATAAAGTTTTGAGTTTTTTTAAGAAGCTGATTTCAGTATAATGAGAAAAGTGTACTTTACTTGTAAAAAAAGTTTCAAACATGTATCTATAACAGATTTTAAGGAAAGGTACATCGAACTGGCCAATTTCACATTTTTTTGTTCTGACACAGAAAAATTTGTAAAAAATAAATTTTTGAATTTTTTTAAAAATCATTTCAGTATAATGAGAAAGATATACTTTATTTGTATAAAAAATTTGAAACATGAATCTATAACAAATTTTGAGAAAAGGTAAATCAAGCAACAGGGTTAGGGTTAACGGACTGAGGGTTCCAACTCCCCCTAAATATAGCTTTGTATCACCAAATAGTTCAGTTTGCTAAGTTTTTCCTTAAGCCTAAGCAAAAATTTGACTTTTAATCTCACAGATGAGTTGCGCCCGGACGTGTTAGCATTTGTATTGTGCCCGACCGAAGGTTAAGCACTTCACTGGTGATAGTTAACTGGAGTAATGATTCAGGATTAATAACACATACTAGGGGAAGAATCGCCATGTTTGGACTACTTCGAAATTTTTTAACGTATAGTTATAGAGAAGTAATTTTAATGAAAAACAAGTAGTAGTATTTATTGTAGCTTATTCATCTTCAAAACAATGCAATTAATTTCATATGAAATATACTATATAGTAGGGAAAAAATAGCTTAAAAAATTGTGTTATTGGTCCAATTAAGGACCCGGCTACCCAGATTGGACCACTAATTTATTTACACACAAATAGAACAAAAAAATTTTCATTCTCAAATTCACGCCAGCACACTATGAGCCCAAGTATGACATTTTGTGCACTGTATAAATTATTTCTGTTCTTTCGTTTCTTAACATATTATACAAATTATACGTTATTACTTTAATTTTTGTTCTTTTCTCATCTAACATTTGGTGGCTCTAGTGCACTTTTTTTGTATAATTTATTTTGTTTTGCTTATGCCGCTTAATTTATGAAGCTACTAGTGGTGATAAATTGCTTTCTGAGTTTTTCCTGTAGTTTAGAATAATAATCTCTTCGATTTAAATGGTCCACAACTGCTTGTGATGCAATCTACGCACAACCTTTGGACAACAACAAAAAAACTCCCCTAAGTTTAACTACTTTGAACTACTTTAATAAAATGATTTTGACAAAGTTTAGACAAACAAATTTCCTATCTTAGAATATAATAACATATTTCCCCACATAATTTAAAACAGCGTAAGTGTGAATTTGGGGTCATTTCGGTAATAATAATGAGCGGGTTCAGGTAGTGTCAGGCAATGTGTTTGGGTGAAGAAAATTGTAAGTAATGGAGGATAAAATTATATTGTAATTTTTACAAATTGGGGTACTATAGAACAAAACCAGTAGTATTTTATTTCGGTTAGAATTCTGCCCTATTCTAAAGAATTATCATTCTAAGGTATGAAAATTTAATAACGAAAACCATATAATTACAGATGATACAATCTAGGCATAAGCTTTAAACGTTTGTAATTCTCCAATCGTCGCTTAACAAGCAGCACCGTCTATCTCAATTTCAAAAAATTGAGATAGGCGGTGCTGCTTGTTAAGCGATGCAATACAGCCATAAGCTTTATATACAACTTGTTTTTAGCGATTTGGAAGTCACAAAACATCTGAAGCAGTATCATTTCTTTTAAGTTTCGGATCAAAATCGAATTACTTTAAGATCAGGGATAGTTCGGTTGCAGCCAATAACGGATTTGTTTGCTCTGTGGGTCTGGGAGTTGCTTTACCTTTCTCCGTATTTCCCGGATTTATGTCCGTGCGATTATTACTTAATCTGAAAGATATCTCTCAATCTATCTTGGAAGTGTTAACCAGAAGATAACTGGGTACATTATCTTAGCAAATGCCATGAAATCAAGAAATTATCTACCAAGGAATTCCAGAGATTGTTAAAACGATAGACTGCTCTATCCGAACCATTTAAAAAACCTTTTACTTCTTTAGATATTCGATTATTTCCAAGTTTCAGGTAACAATTTGAGCACAATATTCTTTACAACATGGATGGACTATAAGCGTTTCAACGTAGTACCAGTGTTGTACAATCTGTAACTATTGTACCAACTCTCTCCGAACCATTTATAAAACTCTTTACTTCTTTAGATATTCTACTATTTCCAATTTTCAGGTAACAATTTGCGCACAATATTCTTTACAAAATGGATGGACTATAAGCGTTTCAACGTAGTACCAATGTTGTAAGTCTGTAACCATTGTATTTTACGAATTCGTTATAATTTAATATTATGAAAAGATGGAAAAAGGGAGAAACATGTACTGTCCGGCGGCTGAATACTAATAACATCCCTTTTGGTTTGAATTACTTAAAATAACTTTACTTCTCATTATATATGTTATACCTTTCTGGCAATGTCCTGCATCAAACTTCATTTCAAACTGTCAAAACTGTTCAAACGACGAAGGTTCATTTTACCTTCGGTAGGGAGCAATACAAATTCTAACACGTTCGGGCACAACTCGTCTGTTAGATTAAAAGTTAAATTTATGCCTGGACTTAAAGAAAAGCTTATCAAATTGAACTATTCGGTCATGCGAAGCTATATTTGAATTGTTAAATACCTTTTTTGTATTTCCTTGCAATTTCAACTATCAAAATGTCCAGGAATTCAGGAGGGAGTTGGCGTTTGTTTCCCCGTGAGGTTAGTTAGCAATGACAATTGTTATAATTGAGAACCTGAAATAATTCGAGATTTTTGATACAATATATGGGAAATAATGATCAATATCAATGAATTATGGGCTGGGATACAGGTATAGAATCCTTCGCAGGCTTATAAAAAATATTGAAAAAATTTGGGAAATCAAAAATATATACGCATTTGGGCGCAACTCATCTACCAGATGAACGTGCCCCTCACGTACTACAAAAGAGCACTAGAGAAAAAAACACGATACCTAATGTGAGTGGTAGGGAGCGAGTAAGCTACTGGAAGTCCCACCGCTTTCTTGGTAAAACCCGCACTTAGGCACAGGAAAATATGGGTGCTTCATCTCACAGTTGAGATGTGCCCGACGGAAAGTTAATGCATAAATCAACTAAATCTGTTCTTGGAGCTGAAAATGCTAATAGTGCAAACCATTTCTTTCCAATAACATGACCGAACTTTCAGGTTAAAACCAAATCTTATTATTTAAATTGCTGAAGATGTTTAAAACATAATGACATTAAAGCCTCAGACACAATCAAAACGCATTTCAATAAAGACAAAAGCGTGGGCAATGCAGCCGATTTGCTTAAGCAAAATCTAATTAAAGAATGCATTGATCGCATACATAGTTTTCTCTATTAGCTTAGATTACTTATATTGACAATCATGAAGCGAATAAATTCAATAAATTATTATGATAAGCGACACATTGATTATCTATCGTTGCATACAAATCGAATTTCTAAAAATCTACTATTTCTAGATATAGATCAAGTTTGCGATAAATGATCACTTGCAATGTTCTACTCTTCAATGCCATTCAAGAAATTCTTCAATTTATCGATATCGATTCCTTATCTTTCACGATATAGTATAATTTATCCAGCGAACACTTCTGCACAGTTTATGCGTTCTGTCTGAAATTGGAAAATGGCAAACTTTTGACATTGCAGAATTCAGTTTTATCTTTCATTTCTATTCTATTTATAAATTGATAAGTATTGAGTTTCCATTTATTATAATCAATAATATTAATTCAATTACAATCAATGATTATCAAACTCAATAATTTTGAATCTAGTATTAATTTTTGTCACCTTCATTGATATTGCTTGCTTTATTATTAATGACTAGAAAATCACTTGTCATGGTATTACGGGTGCAAATTACCTCTTCATTCGAGAGATTTCCTATCAAATCTGACATGTTTAAATAGATATATATGCGAGAGAAATGTTTAACATTAATTGAAAACAAATAAAATAAGCATATGCATTATGACAGGAAATATTTTTTATTTACATATTATTTACATATTTCTTTATTCAAAAAAAATCCTCTTAATAAACAACATTCAGTATGAAGTATTTTTCGTTGTTTAACAATTTTCCGTGTACTTCAGATGTCTTTGTGTAAATTTTAACATTGCCAAAAAATATTTTAAAATTATATCATCACGATTGCACTAAATAATTACATGCATCGTGACGCCCAAACTATATCACGCTCATGATATACTACTGACGTAATTTACTACTTTCTATTAGAAAACGGAAATTTATTTGAAATATATCATTAATAAGATAATATTATCTTATCAATATCATCCCTCTAATTCCTATAATTTTATGCAGAGGGAACTTAATTGTGTAATTTGTCATTATATAATTTTTCACTGTTTGTTGGACTTAATCCTTCTCTGTTTAACGGAATTAAAAGAAAATATCATTAATAAGATAATTCCCTCTGCAAACTTTTGTACGAATTACTCAGAGATTTCCGGGTAATTACTCGTCTAATAAGAGAGTATAATTTATGGCACGAAATGTGTCCAGCGCTAGCACAGAAGCAACGTATATTCGTATTTTCTTACTAAGAGAACGATTTTCCTAAAGGTTCTGACGTTGTCCACTGTAATGTTTCTCGTAAAACACGTTAAATTTAAAATTTCTGTTGCAGGCTCTATTAAGCAAGACCATTAAAATTCCTAAAATGATAGGACACAGAGAGCAAATATTTAAGCGAAGTGGACAGAACAAAACAGATTGTTGCACGACAGTTTCAATATGCAGCCGAATAAAATGGAAAATATTTATTTCCAAACGTTTTGCGTAAAATGTTTCAATGCATGTTGAAATTACGCTTTCTCCCATTAAAGGAATTAAAGGGAGACATCTTCATTAAGCAAATCTTCAGACCAACTGTGCAGAAATTTCTCAGTAATTCTGCTTGATTAATAAGAGAAGGGGAAAAATCAGAGAGAGATTTAGATATTTATCACTGTTGTGTAAATTATAAATATTCAGTAATTTGTTATACAATAAACATCAGAAATTAAAAACTGCTTTTATTATAAGTACATGATCAAACTCTACACTCTAAGTACATGAACAAATGTTAGATATACAGCGTGTCTTCTATTTAAATTGTTAATTGACCTTAATTGCTAAACGTTTAAAGATAATTAAGGCAGTAACATGAACTTTTTAGCACTCTCAATGCTGCCAGGCAAATATAATTTAATTGCTTAAAAGAAATAGACCTGGATATATATAGTTTAGTTACATTTGAATTTCGAAACAATGCGAAATCTGGTAATCTCGTAATATTACGTGTGGTTAGATAATCCAGGCGACACTCTAGCCAGTACCTCCTCTCCAATCATCCAATTCATATCGACGTTAACCCGGGAGGACCCGGGGGTCATTTTATGACACCAAGACCTCGGAAAACTCCGCCTCCTAGAAAAATAGCAACCTGTTCAGGCCTTTCTTACCAGTAGAAGCAGTACCGCCCACTGCCTTTTCTGAGCATTTAGAAAGTATTTGCGGAATTTTTCGTTCTCTACTACACGTTTCGTCAGTAACCAGGGTTATGGAATGACCCCGCGCGTTCTTCCATTTGTTCCATAGACCAGTTATTTCTCGCCGGTGATAACGTCAGTTCGTTGTTGTCCTTTCTGAATCGAAGTATTTTCCTGCTGCTCCCAATGCCAACTTCATACAAAAAAGAAATGGAGCGTTAACGTAAACTTCATATTGAAGTTGAAACTGATGAAGATTCAGAGAATTTTTCAGATCATGAAAATTTCAGCGAATATGATACGGAATCGGAAGAGGACGGAGATTCTGGAAATGAGGAAGTGAATAACACGGAATGGTTTTCATAAAAAGATAGCGTAAAGTGGAGGAAAACAAAATTAAGGAAGAATATTCGTTCTCGCTGTCATAATATTGTGTCGCGCTTACCTGGAACAAAATGACCAGAGAAATATGTGGCGAGCCCTGTGAAGAGTTAGGAGTTATTGATCGTCTATAACATGACACATGGTACGATTTATGGTAGAGGGCACAAATATATTTATCGAGAAATGCGCACCAAACTTTTCACGTGAAAGAGATGCACGAGAAACGAACCCTCTAGAAATCCGTGCTTTATTAGCGGATAATACTTTAGTAGATTTTATTTATGTTAATCACTATATTCGTAATGTCTAAAAGTCAAAAGCATTATTTTCCCAATTAGAAATATAATGTTTTGAACAGTGCACAGTTGATTTTCAGTTTGGGGTTATTCTATGTCCCCCGAGCGTCTTAATGTTCGCTAAGGAGGCGCGCGTTTTCTCGAGTTAAGAGGTTTCTCCTACGCAGGAAGATTTGAGGTGTACCATACACGAATGATTCGTGGTAAAATCTGGTCTCGAAGCCAAGACCTCACTACAAGGTTACTTACCACTGTCCTTCTCTAGGTATTTCATCTGGGAAAATAAATCAGAATGAATTAGGCGAAAGAACATTAATATGACCAGAAGAAAGCTGAATACCAGGGGTTAATATTTTCGTGACATACTTATTCTTACATTTCATATAATGTGTCAATTCATTGAAGTATTAAATAGAAGTAATACAATACTAAAAATCTTATTTAATACCAAACAATGCAAGCAATTTCAGATTCTTGAATTCATTTGTTCCATTTCAGCCATTTCCATTTCAACCGAGATGATTTTGATCTTCCTAGCCAAGAACATCGCATTTATTATTCTCAAAGCAAAAGCGTGATTGTGAGTCCTTACAAGATTCGGTGGTACTCGAGTCCACTGTCTGCGGTTCGTCAACATTCGCTAACTCACCGACAAGTAGAGAAAATGCCGCCTGAATAATGGAGTGAATGTCCTTTTCTGGGATTCCCCAGATGAGATTGTTTCCGCGTACTGGAAAAAAGTAAAATGATTTACAAAATCATCTTAGGCTAGGAAGATTAATTTTTGAGTTTGTTGTTCTCTGGAATAGTAACAAAACTATATTTCTGAAATAAAACAATACCGCTTAAAGGGGGTGAGTGAGTGACTTTTTATGGCGCAAGAGCCAAAATTGGCCAAGCAAGGCTGTTTTCGTCTTAATCCAACTTTTTAAAGTTTCGTTGCGTTTCCCATCGATTAATGACGGTCCTTATACCTGTACAAAAATATTTTTAAATTAAGTTACAAAAACCAATGTCCTTGAGAAATTGAAAAAGGTTTGAGTGTGGAATGTCTCCAAGTAAGTCTTTCTAAAAAGGGTGGGCACTTCCAAAGCACCTGAGTCTACAATTATTAAAAATTGAACATTCAATTAAAATGTGTTTGACAGATAAAATTGTATTGCATGCCTGGCATGTCGGTGGTGGCTCTCCCTTCAATAAATGTTTGTATTAAATGATTATGTCCTATGCGCAATCTTGTTAGTTTTGTATCCATTTTTCTATTGAAGCTGGTTGATTTAAAACCCTTAATGAATGGTTGTATAAAATGCAGTTTGTTGTTGCTCTGAGTGTTCCAAATCGTTTTCCATGCTTCGTTTATCCTTAATTTCAAAACTTGGTCTATGTCGGATAATGGAACAAAGCAATATTTCATATCTTTAGCATTTTTCGCTGCTAAGTCTGCATATTCATTTCCTGATATACCACAATGAACTGTTTAAAGGAGAAATTCAACATCTTTCATTTCATCTACTTATTTCCTTTGATTTGTTTTGAAATTAAATTTATCCCACTTATTCACATTCGTATTCATCAGAGGAAACATAGAATTCGTGCTTAAATTTCTAATGCAATGTTAAATGAGTATGTACTTTTAAAACCAGTATAAAGCTATTTCATTTAAAAAAGACTAATGGAATAAAAAAATCGGAAGACAATGTTTTAAAAATTTTTTGATACTATTTGCAATGGTTTATAATTATTTATTAAAATAAAGAATAGGTAATATTTTTTAAATCCAATTGAAATGCAGTGTTATAAGAAAATGGGTCTAAAATTTCCATTAAAATATTGAAAGAAATCGCTTAAACCTATAAGGAGAGCTTTTTTTCTAGTAGAGGTACAGTAACATAATTTTGGGATTGAGATAAATTTCAGAACAGAAATTCGTTTAGCTTATTGGATGATATTAATTTTTTGTTAATTAATTTAGTTAATTAATTATCAAATCAGGACACTTCGTTGTGGTTTGAGATAAGAAACAGGAAATCTAGATTTTTGTTTTATTGACAAATTTGGCGAGAACAACGCCAATCATAAAAATTGTATTTAAAAATTGATGAATTTGGTGGGAAGTATAATTTCCACGGCCTATGAAAGGGTTAAATCTTTCGATTATTATTCTTACATCCCAAGTGATGTTTAAATTTTATTGTGGCATATATTTTCCGTGAAAAGTCACATTTAAACTATCTACAATTCAAAACTTGTCTTGTACAAATCTTATTTAATACTAAACAATGCAAGGAAATTACAGAAGCTCGAACTTCATGTGTTCTGTTTCAGCCATTTCCATTTCAACCCGGCAGCCTTTGTATTTCCAAGCCAAGAGCACCGCACTCTTATTATTCTCAAAGAAAAAGGAAAAGTGAGTTTCCTTACAAGATTCGACGGTTCTCGAGTCCACTTTCTGTGGTCTGTGATCTCCCGCTAACTCGCCGCCAAGAGCAAAGAATGTGGTCTGAATAATGGAACGAAAGTCCTTTTCTGGGATTCGCCAGATGAGATTGTTTTCGCGGAGAGGTAAAAATTCAAATAAGTTATAAAGTCATTTTAGGCAGCGAAGATTGATTTTTTTAGTTTGTTGCACTCCAGATACGGATCAGAACTTTATTTCTAAAACTTACGAATAATGTTCGAATGAGAAAGTTACCATATTTCGTTTATTTCCTTTCCTTCTTTTAAAGGAAAATCGATCGGACCTATTTCGTTATTGTACGCGGACTTCGTTCGTTATCGTACGGTATAGTCCATACAACTACTTACAGACGAGTGCATTTGTTTGGAACGGGAACAGTAATGGAGATCTGCTCGCAGAGAAATAACTGGGTTGTAATAAATACAACTGTATTGACGTCTCCTAACTTTTCAAAATAGACTCGTCTGATGTCCCTTCATGCTTACTTTACAGCTGTATTCATATCATAGACGAACTATATCCTTTCTTACAAATTGAATAATTTAAATTTAAAATTCTTAAATTATACAGCTCATTTTAAATAGATTTTTTTAATTTCTACCTAAAGATGATTTTTTTTGAAATTATAAATATATTATTTTTAACGTAGGACTACGTTTCTCCCATTGGAGTCTTAGGAAGGAAATTGATTCACACGCCAAAACGCCAGAACACTTGGTATGAGAGATCCTCTATATCTCCGTAACTACATATGTGAAAAACATAACTAATATCTTATTTTAGAGATAAAAGGTAACAATAGAAGGTACAGAAAAATATTTGAAAATCGGAATTGTAGTTCAGCGACTACTGAGTCGCGAAGTTGGGCAAAAATACGCATGAATTGGTGACGCGATCCTCTATATCTCGGTAACTACATATGTTAAAAACATAACTAATGTCTTATTTTACAGTTAAAGGGTAACAACAGAAGTTACAAAAAAACTTACTTAAACTTAAAAACTTACGAGAAACTTCGAGAAACAAAAGAGTCACGCGAGTAAAGTAGTCCTACGCCTTTAACATTAGCGGCTGTTTGAAAGGACAGCCTCCCGTCATGTTTTTTATTAGGTCCTTGGTTTAATTTCTTTTTCATCGCTGATAACATCGCATCTTTTCCTCGTTTTCGCAGTAATAATTCTATATATTAGCTGAATTACACATTTTTTGAATATATTTCGCACATTTTAGGAATTCATGTAAAAATTCCGCAGCAATAAGAATTTCATGCGTCATTTTTAAACAAGCATTTGTTTCTCATACATATTTATTTACATTTTATATTTACCGGCAGAGACATCGAATTCGTTTTGAATGATTCTTTATTCAAAATCAATAAAGAGGCATCGAGAACGTCATGAACTGTTTCTATTTAAGAAAATTAATTGAATCAAGGAATTCTGAAGAAAAATGTCTCAATAATTTTGTTACTATTTATAAGAGTTTATAAATATTTATTAAGATGAATGAAAACATAATCTTTCATTAGATTCAGTAGAAACTCATTAAAAAAGAAAAACATTTTGTGTCTAATATTTCCATCGAAATATTGAAATAAATCACTGAAAGATATTAATTAACTAGTGAAAAACTTTTCTGAAATATTTTTTGTATCTTTATTTTTCCCCTCATTATACAGAATTCCTGGGAAAATCCTGTTTTTCTTTTAGAAGCATTTAAAAATAAATTGAGATTTACTGAGTTTAAAACAGTCAGGATCGAATTACTCCTAAATTACACAAGCAACTTTCAACTTTTATTTATTCTACGAAGAACTTTCTTTTGGAATGAAAGGAAATTCAAGCCAGGGGAAATTTTCTGACCAAACAATTCATTTTAAATTCTTATTTTAGATTGTTTATCTGGAATTTTTATTTGAAATTTTTATTGAATTTCAAGTTTTGAACTTTTTATTGAGAACTATTTTATTTCAAATGTTCTATAAAACAGGAACAAAATTTAAAATTTCAAAATATATTTGCCCTTGAATTTTGAAAATGAATTTCTTGGAATGACCGTTTCACATGATCAAGTTCCAGTCTTTAAAATAGAATAATGCCTTCTAACAAAAACGGTATAGTCTAAAATTTAAAAAAAATGAACTTTTGAAGAAAATAAAGAATGATTCCGTGTGTTTCATATATTAATAGTTTAATAACATATTAAGGTGGAAATTATAATAAAATGCAATCAAATAGACTTTGTTAAATTGAAATTATCGGAGCATGAGATCAATTAACCAAAGAATCAAATAATTCGGCAGTCATAAAATTATCTAACACAGCTAACATGAATACAAAAGTAAAAATAAATATAAATGAATTTTGAATTTATTTAATACTCTATCTGGGAGATATATTTGTAGATTTAGGAAGACAGAAAGTTTCATTAGAGCTTTATTAAATTTTTCTATTCTAAATTCTGATAATTCTACATCATGTTTAAAATCCATAAGTTGATAATTACTATCTTAACTAAGTAAGAATTATACATAATCTATTTCTCATCTTCTTAATCAACAATTATTTGGATTCTTTAATTAGAAGATATTAACCATTTCGTACAGATATTTCCAAGCTCAGAATCCAATAGTTTAAAGAAATTAATTGAATTTTTTTAGAACTCATTGAGCTTAGAAGATGAGTTTTTTTAGTGGAAAAATAAATTTTGCTTTGAGACTCACTTTTCTTCAAACCTGAACACTATGCTGTTAACACATTAATGCCTTGCGTTTCCTTTTAGGGACGCATCTAAAAATGAAACATAAACTGACGGGAGTATTTTTTCAATATAAATTTTATATAAAAAGTATTTTTAACTATTATTTTCTTTTATATTCAAGTGAAAGCAGCACATATGAAGTTTTCGAGGCATTTTATTTTCAAGTCAGTTTGGAAAGTAGTATTTTGCAATGTAAAGAAGAAAATGTCAAGATTGTTCAATTATTTGTCAATTAACTTACTCGCATTTAACGAATATATCATTAAATACAATAGTAAGAATATGTTGTTTTTTTTTTAATTTTACATAATTTTAGTTTTTGGTAGTTTTTTTTCAATTAATAGGAATTTGCTTAAAACTAATTTTTCAGACAGGAATTTTCGTAATATTTTTCCAGTTGATTTCACAACATGTAATAATATTATACAGAAAATTATTGAAAAAATGCGATTTGGATATTAATGGGTCAAGCTTCTATTTTTCATTTCAGCACGCTTAAGGTAGCTTGCAAGTTATTTTTTGATATTTCCGATTATTTTTAAATATTACTTGCCCTTTTCCGTCGAAAAAATCAAGTTTTGCAAAATCAGTCATCAAATTTTTCAGACATTCTATCAAAAAGGTGACTGTCTGCTGTACATAAGCGAGATAACTCAAAATTATAACAAGCTAGATGAATGAGTTTTATCATATTCCTAGATTCATATCTGATTCTCTTTACTATAAAACAAGAAACGCTAATAAAATTTAACATAAAACGCGCAATATCGTGTAAATACAGCGGAAAGCAGAAAACTCGTGTTTGGTTTAAAAGGAAAAAGGCAATCCAATCCATCAAATATGCACGTCTTACTCCAACTTTTGTTCTGAAGAACAATCCAAATAATAAAAATCCTCTGATAACAACCTAAATGAAAACAATCCTCTGATAATAATCTAAATGAAAACAATCCTCTGATAACAACCTAAATGAAAACAATCCTCTGATAACAATCTAAATGAAAACAATCCTCTGATAACAATTTAAATGAAAACAATCCTCTGATAACAATCTAAATGAAAACAATTCTCTGATAACAATATAAATGGAAAGAATCCTCTGATAATATTCTAAATGAAAACAATCCTCTGATAACAATCCGAAAGAGGCCAAAATCTTCTTAAACAAAGGAACACATAATTTTAAATACTGAGAGAATGCACAAATTTAAATATATATTACTCTCTATTAATTGTTATTTATTGGCGGCATTGTAAGCACCAACTGAAATCTACTTACAGAAAAGAGAATAATTTTCAAAATCTGTAATCTGCGCAAAGTTACAATCACAGAAAAGCAGTAAATCTTCTAAACTTGACTGCTAGTAGAACAATTATTTCCCTAAAGGTTTGGAAGTTTTATTCACCAAGTTCTCTCGTAAAGCACCGAAATATTTAAATTATTGTGGTGGGCATAATTAGACGTGGCGATTAAAATTCCAAAAATGAGAGTGTCAAAGTATGAGGAACAATTGAAATATTTAAGCCAAGTGGAGAGACCGAAACAGATCGTCCACAATAGGCCACAAACCCAGCTGAATGGAATGGCACTTGGTTCTAAAAGTTTCGAGTTCAGTGAGAATACATACTGTACATTATGGTTTAACATTCTGCTCATTAAGTGAATTAAAGAGCCAGGCTGTTAATGTAGGAATTCCCTAGACAAAACTTCGGATGGATTGCAGAGAGATATTCCCAGAAATCTGCACAATGAATTCAGGGTTTGCTGGAAAATTAGTGTGAAATTTGGATCATTGTGATCTATTTGCAAGCTATGAATTTTCGATTAGATGTTCTCAAGGAATTGGTCTGCTTCTATCCTTGGTCTGCTAAACAAGATCTACCGCCATTCTTTCGTTCAATCATGCAAGATCGACTACTGTCCTTTGGTCTACTAAACAAAATTTACTGCTATCCTTTCGGTCTATTAAACAAGATCTTCTACTATCCTTTGGTCTACTAAAAATGATCTACTCTATTCTTTCGGTCTCTTATACAAGATTTTCTACTATCCTTTGGTCTATTGAACACGATCTACTGCTATCCTGTATTTTTCGTTGGATTCCGCGTAAGAGATTGAGTGCTAAATAAAATACTTGAACTGTATTTAAACTTGCATTTTCCCAATGATTCTTTAACCTCTTAACTGCTGACGAAATCTTGCACAATTCGCTCCCCAATGCCACTTGATCCTACATGGTACAACTTTTTTGTTGTCCTTACCGTTGCATCTCTCTCCCATATTCGAGACATGGGCATATCCCAGGCAAATGGTTCTGAATCTCTTTTTTCCCCTTCGATACCCCTTGATTAATCCTTTTTTAGTACCCCATACTTTCATATCCCTCCCCCTCCAACCATCCCCAGCACAAAGCATCATATTCCGACGTTTCTGATCCTGAAGATGACGGAAAATAGTCATCTAAATCACTCTCATCACTGTCAGACATTTTCGTAAAAACATCTTCTATTTCGCACAATAAACGAAAACGGAAGCAAAAGAAGAATAAAAAAAGCACGACCTACTCAAACAGAAACAGAAGCAAAAACTGCACAGCTATGACTTTCACTTTATCAATACCCTACCCCTCTTCTCTGAAATAAGAAAATCCGTTCCAAACATTGTCAAGGTCATTTTATGGCATTCCAAGGCCGTGGGAGCAGTTTTCTTTATAGCAACGCAATGCAAAGAATCGTACTTCGGAAAGGCGTATATATACGCCGGCGGCAGTTAACGCATCGGTTGAGTGAGGCGTATATATACGCCGGCGGCAGTTAAAGCATCGGTTGAGTGAGGCGTATATATACGCCGGCTGCAGTTAAGGGGTTAAGAGTGTTCTGAAAAGAATATTTTCCTCAGTTCAACAACGCGAAACTTTCCGATACATTTACGGAGCAGAGTAGATCTACTACTGTCCTTTTACGGAGATCTTCTACTATCCTTTGGTCTATTAAACAAAATGTACTGCTATCCTGTATTTTTCGTTGGTTTCCGCGTAAGAGATTGAGTGCTAAATAAAATACTTGAACTGGATTTAAACTTGCATTTTCCCAATGATTCTTTAAGAGTGTTCTGAAAAGAATATTTTCCCCCGTTCAACAACGCGAAACTTTCCAACATATTTACGGTACTATTTTTTCATGAAAATGCATCGAATTTGCTCACATCACTACAGAAGTGATTAAGATTGGAATTATGCTTTTGCTTTTTCTCTAAATAACTTTTTAACCCTCTCACACCGAGAGAGGCAGTCCCGAGCGGTCTAAAAATTTCCCCTTAACACCGACGAAGGCCGGTCTGAGGCGCTTGGCTTCTTTTTTGAGAGGAGGTGAGGTTCTGAGAACGCTTAGGAGATAAGCGCGGTGTTAGAGGGTCCAGTTAATCTTGCTAACCGCAGCCCATTTCCGTGTGTCTTAAGGGACAGTAATAGAAGGGTGTGGGGTGGTGGGGTAAATGACCACCAAGGTTGGATAGTCCAATTCATGTCGCTTCCTCCCAAAAAGTCATGGTTTTAAAGAAGCTAGAAGAAAAGAGTCGCTTCGGGATTAAAGTGTTATCTTTCTCGATACGGGAACGTCCCAAACGTCTCTTCAAACGAAAGACGATGGCCGTCCTAAACGTCCTTAATATCGCTGCGAAATTTCCACACCCTTTCGTTAAGTGTCATCGATTTCTCACCCGCTGCGTGCACTTTCTTCATTAGAGTGGCTCCCTGAGGTGAGTTGGGGGAAAAGAAGTGTTTTCTTAGAATTCGGACAGTGCCAGCTGTCATTGTGGGTTTTGAGGAGGCAGGGGAATTTCCTTATCTTTGAAAGAGGAACTCGGACGTTCCCGTATTTTGAGGTCGCTCTGTTCCAATGGTCTTAGGAATCAGAGGGTTAAATTATAAAAAATCAACTCCCGATAACGACATTTTATATGCCTTTGTATCGTGAAAATCGTCTCCAATGCCAACTTTCGCACCCTTTTCCGAAGAATTCATTGATTTTATTATAAAATTAAGGCAATTAAATTTATCAAATTTAAAGATATCTCGATTGATAGAGATCCGGATAGTCGAGGTTATTTTCTTAAGAAGGACAATTTAGAAGACAATGTAGAAAAATTGTAGGAAATCGCCTAATGATAGCTATTGTAAATCTGCCTCACAAACTTTTAGGTTTGAGCCCAGCATATCTGTTTCTTCTCGGCTCCCTGTATATGATATTTATTCATTGTCTCTGCCTTACGTCAGTTTCATACCCTTTCATATTCCTTCTTTTAATCCCATCAAATTATGAATGAAAAGTATCAAAATATGAAAATAATAAATAACAATAATATATATGCCTTAAGTTGTTGGGTTGGTCATCAAAGCAGGCCACTATATCACGCACCCGGATATCTGACCAGATAAGGGAGGAAAGGTAAGTTGAAACACCGACCTTCTGAGTTTAATCAAAAAGATATTAATAAGAAACCTATAAAATGAACTATCAAATATTAAAATAACCTAACTAGCTCAATAGAAAATTTTAAAAAAAGTAAATTTTAAAAAATAATTTAACTTTCTTTTTTTTTGAAATTTCAGCGAATTTTTTTCATTTTCATCGGAGTACGTTTCATACAAGAGATAATATCAGAAAAAAAATTTTCAGACCAAAATCTGCATTATTTTTCAAAAATTTCAATTTAGTCGAAAAATGCATATACGTACTTTTTTTATCCGTCCAAGTTCGAGGAGGGAAATTAATCCTGTTCTAAAATTTCATTTCAATTTCAAATCTGTAATTGTTCTAAAATTTCAAATGTTAGTATATCGTCATTAGTGACAAAAAGGGGAAAAATTAAATTTCAACTTAATATTGTGTCGTAATTAATATATCTAAACATGTTCTCCCCTTCCGTAAATACCTTCAGCCATATTAACCCATTAAACACCAAAACTATAAGGGATGAATTTTTTACTATAAAAATAATATTAATTGTTGATTTGAACCTATATAACATTATTTTATAGTAAAATTGGCAAAGATCGTCGTAGCTTTTGAAAAATCGAGAGTTGCGTTCACGCAACGTCAGCGGGGTAAGAGTACGGATTTTAAGTGAGTTGAATTATTCAGGTGAGTGAATTGAACATATGAGGAAATATCTTAGAGTTCAGTGTTGGAAAACTATTTTAGATTTGATGTGTTTTGAAAGCTATAACTCACTTAACAGGTAATTATCATTGTTATCAAATTATTGTTATCAAATTTTAAGGTATTTTTCTTTTAAAAATAACTGATTATTTGCCGCAAATATTAAAGTTTACGACAATCATGAAATACACTATATTACAAACTCTGCATCGATAAACAGTCAGACAATGCTTATAATGCATTGCTTCGGACCTTTTTAAAAAACGCCCACCTTATCCATATAATGGGTTTTGAATACTGAATATACTAGATCTTCCTGTTGCTGATCTGTAACTGGATAATAAATCTCCGATTCCCTTTCAAAGGGAGTGTGCAAAAGAAATAATGCAAATTCGCAGCTAAAATCCAAGATATTTTTTACTTTCGCTAACAGACAATCTTAATATTTCCGAGACGCTTGCCGAGGCCGCGGTGGCGTATTGGTAAGGTCTCGACCTCGGTACCAGAGGGTCGCAAGTTCGAAACCCGATTCCACTGAAGATCCGCCGTGTATGGGGCCTGTTGCACACTAAATCATACGCAGTGGCCAAACGTCCTCCAGTTGGTATGGCGCGGAAGTTTGAAGAGGGAGGTGTCGTCCTCGTCATCTGAACATCGTTCAAACTTACGAGGTCGATATCTAAATAGCTCTCGTGTTGCTTCAAAACGGGACGATAATATTATCTAACCTAACCGACTCATTTGTCAAGGTTACATCACGTTAATTAGTAAATATTGAAATTTCTACATTTTTTCGCGGATACCAATCCTGTAATTGGCTGCTAAATTGTCGCATAAATCAACTTCTTCCACTTTTGAGTTATACTGTTCAATAGGGCGAGATTGTGCGTCAAAAACTTTTTTCAACAACGTTCTTGAATAATAGGCCTGCAGCATTGTAAAGCATTATTAGGATTATTTAAAATATTATCATTACTCCTTCTTCGCCACCAAATTTTGATTTCCTGGAGAAATAAAATAATCCAATAACAACAAAATCGATTTCAATCTTTTCATCATCGTCAAAAAATCTTTGAAGAGCATCTTCTAATGTAAAATATCTCGTTTCAGTTATTTCTTTGCTTGCCGAAGGAGAAAAATTACCACACTGTCTGACGGTGTGAGTAAGTGGCTGAAGTACTGTTTTCCCGCTAATGTTGCGTGAGCGCAACACCTGTATTTTCAACCCCCTCCAGAAAACCGCAAACAACTGATTCATGGAATTCTGCGATAAGAAACCTTGACAAACAATAGATCAACTCTAATACTCATGTTTCTCTAATTGTATTTTTTCTCCGGAAAGACCAGGTCAAAAGTTTTCGTTAAAAAATAAATCAAATACGGAACTCGTTTTAAAAATTAAATTATCGTTAAACGCAAATATTTTTTTACTGACATATTCTCCATATTATGCCATGCTCAAAAACTGCTATTAACCTAAAATTTGTTTGGTAGATAATTTTTTTATAAGCATTTATTTTGATCGTTGCGGCAACGCAACGTCAGCGGTTATAGTGTATTAATTTTTTTAGTTTCAAAAATTTGTTTCTTCCGTCTTTTTATTCTTTCTTTTCAGTTTTGTTAATACATGCTTGTCTAAGGAGGCGCGTTCATGTGGTAAGAATTATTTTTAAAAATATATTTAGATTCAATTAAACAGAAAATCATTTTCTTTTTCATTCTTAATCTTTCTCATGAATAACTGTTTCATGTCTTGATGCGCTTACAGTAACTGTATTGATGACATTCATATAAAATAATTACGTCTTCTAAGAATACAATTTTTATTAAAATGTATACAATTTATAAATTTTAAAAGACTATAATGTAACTAATAATTCTGAGAATTTGTGAATATTTTCATTCACTATCGCCAAGCAACACATTTAAAAAAAGTGTTACCAGCCGACAAAGACTAGCAGAAATTTGAGGTGCCATCCTTTCTGGATAATGTCAAGAAAGAGAATCCAATCTACAACTAAAAAACTGACTTGAACAGTTCTGTGGTTGATAGCGCATAAAATCGCAGTTGACTGTAATAGAATCCTGTTAAAAATACAATTCTGACAAAAAAATAGAATAGAAATTCTCATAGGAGATAGAATAGAATAATTTCAATCTTATACGAATAATACAAGAAAAGGTAAATAGACAATATAAATAGAGAAGTTATCATTCAAGATGTGATAAATGTAGTTATTCAGGAAAAAACCGTCTTAATTATTTTATTTGAAAATTAGTCCTTTAAAATATAATGAATTCTCATTACATAACTTATAAAATATATTCGCAAAAATTGAGTTCGCTATTAAATTTTCATGCCATACATTTTTCAGTAATAATTTTATAACTATAAATATTCTTTTTGTTCGTGACGGTTTTTGAAAACATTTTTAAAAAAAATATCTCACAATTTTTATTGAATTTTTAAATAGTTAAATTTCTATTCTACAGTCAGAATTATACTTATTATTTTAATTTACTATATAATTATGTCTGCATGGATAACAATTGTATCTCACGTAAGTTTTGAGGTAAATACATTTTTGGAATTTTCAGCATTCTCCGTTAAGTCAATATCTATGAAACATTGAAGTTTCACAGCTTCACGCTCAAATTTAAAGATTTTTAAATATTTTCCATAAAATTAAATTTTGTTATTTGTAATGCAACCATAATCATTTGATAATCAGTCTGCGAAATTCTTACAGCGAACACCTACGCTTTAATATGGCTCTAAATTATCAGATTATTAAATTTTAATTAAGATAAAAAAAATTAATAATGCGAATGAGACGGTGAAGCCTCCCAACTTCCCCTTAAGTTTAAAGATATTTGCTGTAAAGATATTATTCACCTTTTTTACAATTTAACCATGTCTGTTAAATAAACATTCTATAAACTTCTAAGAGAAAAAAATGTGCACTTTAATAAAATAATGCTTTGTATAATAATAATATATTGCTTGTGAATAAATTATTTCCAAAATTATTATTATTAAATTTATTGAAAGACTTTTACATTTGCAAAATATTTTGGTAAAGTGAGACAGTGTTGTAAAAGAATCGAAGTATTTTTGTGTATAAATGAACTAATTAATATAGATATATTTTTAAAATATTCATGAATTACTGTAGTTCCATAAATATGTTGTGCCTTCATTCCCTTGAAAATATTTAAGAATTTTTGTAAACAAAAGAATTTACTCCACATCCATTTTTCAGGTTATTTTCAACAAGTCTGCGTCGTATTTAGTTTAGTTGTAAATCAAACTAAATTAATATTGATTCAGTAAAACTTATCACCATTTGTATAAAAGTATATTAGCTAACAATTATACGAACTTCTATTGTCAATGATAATCGATGGATATTTCACAATTAATAATTTTCGAACATTTCGAAAGGGATTTCTTCCCTTATTCAAATCTTTTTTTGTCATCTACGTAATAACTAGTGAAATGCTTTATTTAATGAAACATTCCTTCAATTTGAAATGATGGAAATCAAGTAATATTTTTAAAGTTCCTTACAAAATTTCGTATCACCATATCCAGAAAAAGCATAGATTAGTTTAAGTAAATGTTTGCTTATTCAGACAATATTCCATTTTTGTATGTTAATGATTGGATTGAACAAATGCATTTTTTTGACAATTTAATGTCTGGAATCGAAATTTATAATTTGACTCCTTTTGAGAGTTCTGTCGATAAATGAAATTTATCAAAATTTTAAAATGTTACAAATCTAAAAAATTGCCTCTTTATTTTTAAATGATTCAAAAATAATTTTATTTAAATTATTTTTCTTCTGTTGAACATAACTCCAATTGAAATATGCTTGTTTTATCGTTTTATATTGTCTGGAATTTAGTAATGAAACGAGTTTACTAAACTTTTTGAACAAATTTATTTCTTGTTCTTCCTTATTTATCAATACAGTAGAGTCTCGATAATTCGAGGTGGACGGAACCGGGCCTACCTCGAACTATCGAAAACTCGAATTATCGAAACCATAAAATTTAATAAATAAATAAATGGAAATGAAAGCAATTTTTAAATTTCAGTGTAGTACATTTAAATGAAAAATGTACTAACATATTATTACATTACTGCTGATAGCAACAGGTTAATTATATCTTAAAATAATTGTCAATTATTTTTAGTTTAAACACATTGCTCCTATATATCGACCTTATATATATCCCGTTTTTTTTCGAAGGGGGCATTTCTGCAGGTGGCTTCGGGGTGCGCATTGGACATATGACCTGTCGAACAACAATAAAAACCAGATGTAGTCATTCTTTCACGTGTTGTTTATGTGTGGGTCATGATTTGGGAGCTAAACTGATTTTTTTCACTAACTTGGATTTATGGAAAACTCGAACTATCGAGACTCTACTGTATTCATTTCCAAAATACAGGGTTGTTAGGATTGAAGTTCGGCAATGCAGTAGGCCATTGAACCGGTTTTCATAGAGAACATCCCTTGTACTACATTCTTATCTCTGGCTCCAAGCGAAACAAAATTTCACTAGTAAGTATCAAGGGAAAGTCGGATAAGACAACGAAAAGTGTAAGATGTCGAATTGGATTTTTCCCGAAAATTTCCCAAGATGAATGCCCCAATTCTGCATCATTAGAGACCCATAGCCACCAGATACCTGTGTCACACCAAAAAATTCCACCCCATTATTAGTATACTTCACAGTACGCGGTAATGAGTCGTTGCTAAGCAACTTTTGGTTGTTTCCTTGTAAGGGATAGCGTTCAAGGAGTAAATATTTTTGATTTATACATGTGACATTCGGAAAGAGCTACTCAAAAAGTTTTCAATGATGTTTTATTTTAATATTTCTCATGATTTGATATCCTTCAATGTTTTTTTGAAATAAAAAGCTAAAATCGGATAAGATGACGAATTAAGTAAAGGGTAAGATGACGAACCCATCGGCGTTAATTCATGAGCTCGTCGTGCTACCTGAGTGCCACTTGTCCTTCCTGCCACTCCAGTGAAAAATGAGCATCTCATTAAAAAAGAGATAGAGGAAAAAGAAGATAAACGAAAACTTTTACAATTGAAGAAGGCTGAAGTTAATAAAACTGAAAAAAAAAAAAACAAATATGCTAAACATTCTACAAAAAAGAAGAAAGTAGATAAGTGACAGCTCGACGTCTAATGTTCTGCGACTGAAGACTGAATTTCCTTGCTGATCACCATCTGAACCCAGAAGACCTTTATAATTAAGAATGCATCATTTGCAGTGAGCATGGAAAAACGGAATTGGGATTACAATGTTTTATGTGAAAGCTCTGGCCTCATTCCACCTGTACTGGCTGGGACAAACTCCAAACCCATGGCGATGCAATATTTATAATTGATTTCATTAACTAAGGTTTGAATCTAAAATTTCACTGTATAATATTTCATTTGTCTTGCGCTGTTTACTTTAGACTGATTATGTTTGTTTTCTGTTATGTGAAATTTGTTATGATCAAGATATGATCTCAACAGATATAGTTTTTTGATAGCATATGAATGTTGAATTAAATTGTTATCTCAGTTCGTCATCTTACTCACACTTTTTTTTCTAAAACGAAATTTTGAGGTCTGAAATTTGAAAATAAAAATTTAAAAAATATAACACTTTAAAATAAAGAGTTGAAGAAGATTTTGCCGAAACAATAATAATCCTCCTGCAGTGAATATTGAGGTCACAAAAAATCCCCAATGCTTAAGGTCGCCATCTTACTCAACTTTCCCCTACTAGTGATGCGTTCTGTGAAAATCGAAAAAGAAGAAAGAGAAAGAATAAAAATGGGTAAAAAGGATAAAATAGTTAAATTTCGTCAATATGTATTATTGCGTCATAATCTAAGAAAACTTTTGCATATTTTTTATTATTACCAAATAGTTCATTTGAGTGTTTTTTCTAATAGTTTAACAAAAAACACTGCAGAAATTCAGTTCGGACCATAAAGTATTTTTTTTGTTGAAAATACCTTTTTTTATGCATTTTTATGAGGGAGTTCAGAAAGCATCCATTGTGCCATATTCTAGTGAAATTCCATTTCGTTTGGGAAAAATCTGAAATTTCATAGAACCGAAACTAGGGCCTTCTGAATAAGCAAACTTAAATTATAATAACGTTGTATGTATTAAAATCATAAATAATACAGATACCAGATAGAATTGGAAAAACAATTATTCAAAAAATTACTTACTGCATAAATCTTATCCATTACTAAAGAACATACATTATACATTCGCAGGACAGACTTCTTTATGTCGTTAAAAGCAGCTTTAAACAGTCTTTACTCTCCCATAGAAAGAGTACGTCATTTATTGATATTCTAAGACAAAATACGACTTTGTTTACTTAAAAGTTTCGGCGGCACTCGATTCTACTCGTGGTGATTCGTGGTCTCTCGCTAACTTTCGCGAAACAACAGAATGTGGCTTGAATAATGGAACGAATGCCGTCTTCAGGGTTTTCTCGGATGAGATTGTTTCGGCGGAGCGGAAAACATTCAAATAAGTTATAAAGTCGTAGTGGGATTTGGAGATTAAATTTTGGTGTTCGTGGTTGTTCTTGAGTATTGATAAACCTAACTCACAAAGGAAATGTTGGAGTTCTACATAGTAATTTTCAGATTACATGTACTGTTTCATATTCCAGATATTTCAACAGACGCAAGGAAACAAGAGACCAGGCGAAAAATAAAATATGTTCGCTCTGTTTATATTGTCATAACTCATCATTTATATGTTTAAAAATAGGGCTTTAAAAGCAGAAATCGAGTGACCTACGAATAAAATGATGATTGAGAATATGACATAAACAGTTCCATTTTGGGTATGGTCCTGGACCATACGACACTTTAACAGTCCTGGGAAATTTATGGTTCAGCCACAAATATAATTTCTGCTGAGAGTAGTGCATGGTTATCAGTATTCCTTTAGTATACTTCTTACACTTAGCAACATCCATGAAATAAGGAATCGTTAAATTACATAAGACGCATGGTAACAGAAATAATATTTAAAATTATTCATTTTGTAATTGTTCTATTTCTTGTCTGTATTCCTTCGTGCTTGTTGCGTTTTTTAACAGTCTCCTTAAAATATACAAATTAATTTATCACACACATATTTATATGAAACTAGTTGATGTACCCAGCTTTTCTTAGGATAAAAACACTTTCGCGTATAATACAGTAGAACCCCGCTAATCCGAACCCTGCTGATAAGAACCGATTTTCTTTTCCAGCATTTTATGTAATTGAAAAGATTACCTGAAGAGATTTAAATATACATACTAAAAGCAAAAAAGTATTTTTTCAGCATGCATGATTTTGTACACATTGAAGAAACTAATGCCGTAAGATAAGGTCACTTCACACAGGAGCATATCCATTATTGTAATGAAAAGGGGAGGCATTCTTTTTCTATTGCTTTTGAATAAAAGAATTCAAGAGATAGTAGTATTGAATATTTATAATTTACATTTTTTTAGCACGCATATTTTTCTTTTCTATTTTTATCGGAAATTCGGGCAATCCGAATTTTTTGTAATCCGAACAGGCACCGGTCCCAATTAATTCGGATTAGCGGGGTTCTGCCGTATTTTAATGTAAAATATAATTTTAAATAAAATTCTATAAAACATATAATTTTATCATCTGAAATTTTTAAAAAGAGAACTAAAATGAGAATATCAGCTGAGGCACGCTATTTTTAAAAATTATTGAAAGCTGATTTTCTCCATAAGTTATTTATAATTTTAACCTGAGGAGCTTGAACTGTGCATGTGCTGTGGAAATATAGCTTTTAATTAATAAAAGATAACTATTTAATTAATTGTCACGAAGCCTCCACTAAATTATTTCTTATACACCTTAATATTTGTGAGCAAAACTTGAAGAAAATCCATTCAGTAGATTACATTTCTATAATGTACAAAATAATTGGCGTTTCAGTTCTATTTATATAAATAAATTATTTTCATAAAAGAAATCTTTCTCATCTTTTAAATGAGTTATTCCTTTTTCATCTTAATATTTTACAGAATGAATAAAAAGATTTCTTATCCTGCCGTCAATTTAACTCTAGGAACTTGTTTACGTGGAAAACGTAACCTATTCAAAAATCCTATTTTTTATTCACGATCTTTTTCTTAAATCATTAACCCTAGATTTCGAAATTTTCCAATTGGTTGGCAGATGATAGATTTGATTCCTAATTCTATCTAATATAGTAGCAACTCCAAACTTCCTACACTCGTTTCGCACGAAAAATTGGAGAAGACATGCTAGAATTGATTTCATTCTCTTTATTTGACATTTTTCGGCAATTACAAGTTTAATTTCTATTTTCAAAATGCCTCGAAAGATCCAGCGGGCATAATTCATTGGCATTGGATGTTAGTGTGGAATAAAGAAACGGGATTATTTATTCTACGTAAGCACAGTAGCCAGCATGCCTTAAATACATTTGAAGATAAATGGAAAATGGTTCGTTTTGTTCATTTCAAGGTTTATTCACTTGTCATAAAACATTTTTGATGACTCTGTTGGCATATATATCAATCAGCCCCTCCTTCTATCACGTATGCAACACAATCGCTATATATACGAGACAACCGATTATTTAAAGTTCGGAATGAATGAAGAGACAATTCCATCCATGGATTGCAGCTTGTAAAACTATTGTCGCGCTTGTTACGATTGTGAAACTGACCACTGCAAGCTGATATTTGTGGAAAGAGTGAGTGAATTCTTTCCTGTAGTCTAAATGTCAAGAACAGTGCTTAACCCTTTGAGAGCAGAGAAAGCAAAACTTTGATTGAAGTAAACAGTTAACCTTCATATCACCAATAAATGCCAAGTCGCCAATGCCCAAAAGAAAGATGGCTGCTAACCACAAGCTATAGTCACCTCGACCTGCCTAGTCATACGGGAAATCTGAATGATGGCCGTTGCAATAGAAACGAGTACTGAGGTCGGGTCCTAATGGCCAACACAGCCTCACGGCCCAACCCCTCCCGTAGGAGGTACGTACTATCACTGGAGGAAGGACATGGTCCCCCATTTCTGTAACCCTAGGCGGGCGAGTGCCTTCATATGAAACCTGAGCCACTCATCCACATTTCGTGGTGCCCACATCAGTAGGGTATAAGATGGCTGCTAAAGTAAACGATGCAATAAAGAGATCATAGTTACTGATTTATCTCTTAGAGATTAAATGAATTTTCATGTCTAGATTGTTTTTATTTGCAATCCTTCATAGGCTGTGTTTGCACTACTTACCTTATCATATAATTAACAGCCATTTTGCTTTTTGCCACTGGCGATTTGGCATTCGTTGGCGGTATGAAGGGTTGGAGATCAGTGGATTTCAACCAAGTGAAATTGTTGATATAAGATTTATGGGTAGATCATCAATATAGAATGATGGCGGTGGTAGGAGGCCCTAGTTATTGGTGAACTCCAAACTTCACCTAATACCTAACCACAAGACTTCTTCTTTATCAGAAAGGGTTCATGTTTACATCGACAATGTGCAGACACACTAGACGACACAGGAATGAAGATGCAGGTTTAAAACAACAACTTATTTGATAGAACAAAGTTATTAAAAAGAAATTATAGTAGCTACATCGTGCAACCACGCTCTCTGGTAAGATGCAAACAAGCAGGCGAGAGAGCGAGTAAATGGAACATCGCCCTTAAGTACTGCAGTGCTTCTTCGCCATTGGTCAAGAGATGACATTACCAGTCAGTCTCTCATGCAAATTCAGCAAACAAGCATAGCCGGCGATGATGCCACAGATCTTTTCCACTGTCCGTGACGATATCCTCTAAGAGTCTTCATGTGAGCTCTCATGACTGGAGTCCATTTGGCTGTGGACTTCTAAATAGTCATAAAGGAGAAAAACACGTCCAGCCTAGGCGTAATAAATAAATTACCAGATCTCCGTAGATAGCAACATGGGCATTGAGAATTATTCGAGATTGACCCCAGTACGAGAGTCGCCTACATGGAACCTTCACAAAGCGGTACGTGCCATCATCAGTGCTGAGGCCATAAATTAAACAATAAACCATTATTGCGCCTGTAGGAAGTCTGATGGCAACTTCTCATCTTCTTACGCTACGTGACCCATGCAGGAAAGATTTCTAGGTAAAATATGCTGAAGATATATTATCTGTATTTACAAAATTATTGTGTATAGCGCCATTGTGGATGCTAATCATTTTATAAAAAATAATTTACAATTATAATTGTTAAAATTATTTAGTAAAATTAAAAAATAATTTAAAATTAAAATTTATTTATGATATAAATTATGTATTAAAATTAAAAATAATTTAAAATTAAAATTTATTTATATATTTATTGTATAAATTATTTATTAAAATTGTTATTTTTATGAAAACTATTAAATAAATAACAATTAAAATTTTCCAAATTCAAATGAACTTCCCTATTCTAACAAACACATGCGTACTCTGTTTTTTCCCAAGATAATAATTTTCTTTTTAATAGCTGCTTGAACGGCTTTTCTCTTCGGTTCACACAAAAGAACAGTCAGAGTCCTGGTTTATAAATGAAGCGAATTCTTCCGAAAAGGATTCTGGACTGAGCAGCAGGCGCCGCCGTGAGAAATGTGAACCGTTCTACTAAGTGTGAACGTTCCGTCTTGTGAATTTTGGGTCATTTCGTTAATAACAATGAGCGGATTCATGGGGCGTGAAAATGTTGGCGATGTAATACGATTTGGCGAAAAATATCCACAATCAAGCAAAGTGTTTGGAATAAGGAAATAATAAGTAAGGCAGAGAAAAATTGTATAATCATAGGGGTAATGGAGAATAAAACGTGTTGTTTCGGTTCTCACAATATAGTATTGCACATGTCTTTCATTCGTATTATTTTACAAATTGGTTATAAATTAATAATGGGCTAAAACTCGAAAAATGGACAAAACTCTTGTTGTAATAAGCTAGAGAAGTGTAATAATATCTATTCTGACGTGATTTGCTTAAAATAATTTTGCATTTTATCCAATAGGTTGTACCTTTCCGAGAATGTAATGCAGCAAGCTAGAAGTCATTCTAATTTTTCTTTCAGGAAGGAAACAATTTTCAAAAGTTTTATTCGCTGACTTATGAAATAATGACTATAAGCCAAAAATAACTTCTTTCTCCTACTGATATTTGAACAGCAAACTATTTTAGATTTATTTAATTTGATGCATGATAGAAGTTTATTAGATTTCGAAATTCTGAAAACATATATTAAATTTTGTTGAGAAAACATGATAGAAAATTGAGCTTAAATCACCTCCTTGGTTTATTAAATTGATATAATTTCTGAACAAATTAAGGCATTAATATCTAATACAAACACATACCGTATATTAACCAGGGAGAATGCTCACCTCCTTAGCAAACTTTAAGACGCGCGGGGATCATAGAATGACCCCAAGCTGAAAATCAACTCTGCACTTTTAAAATCATTATATTTTTAGTCGGAAATATAAAGCTTTTGACTTTTAGATATTAAGAATACGGTGCGTGAGACAAATAAAATCTACTCCATTATTATCCATTTATAAAGCACGGATTTCTAGAGGGTACGTTTCTCGTGCATGTCTTTCACGTGAAAAGTTTGGTGCGCATTTATCGATAAATATATTTTTGCTCTCTACAATTAACTGTATCATGTTATCGCGGACGTATAACTCCCAACTCTTCACAGGGCTTGTCACATCTTTCGCTGGCCCTTTTGTTCCAGGTAAGCTCGACACAATATTTTGACAACGAGTAAGAATATTCTGCCTAAATTTTGTTTTCCTCCACTTTACGCCATCTTTTGATGAAAACCATTCCGAGTTATTCGCTTCTTAATTTACAGAAGCTTCGTCCTCTTCCGATTCCGTATCATGTTCGCTGAAATTTTCATGATCTGAAAAATTCTCTTCTGAAATATCCTCAGGTCCAATGTCTTCATTGTCAAAATCTGAATCGTCATCAGTTTCATTTTCAGCCAAAAGTTTACGTAAGCGCTCCATTTCTTTTTCGTATGAAGTCGGCATTGTGAGCAGTAAGTAAATACTTCATTCGGAAAGGACAGCAACGAAATGATGTTATCAGCCGCATGTATTAACTGCTATGTGGAACAAATGGAAGGACGCGCGTTGTCATTCCATAACTCCAGTAACTGACAAAACGTGTATTAAGGGACGAAAAATTCCGGAAATAATTTCTAAATACTCAGAAAAGGTAGGAGCTGACTAACTCAGCTACTGATAAGGAAGAAATGAACTGATGGCTATTTTCCTAGGAATCGAAGTTTGACGAGGGCTTGGGGGTCATAAAATGACCCCCGCGTGTCCTCCCCGGTTAATAAAGGCAAAAGCCTGAACAGTACAACTGACTTTTCTAATTTAAGTCTCATTTAACTACATATCGATCCATGCGTTTTTTTCTATGATAGCATAGGTCATTTATATTCACTATGATCTGTTAATTGTGATAAAAGATGCAATGAATATCAACAATTGAATCGATTCCCTCATAATCTGATACTTTTAGTTATCGATAAAGGTAACGATGAAAGGTCAAACGCGTTGATCCACATTTGATCCATCACCACCAGTCACGGAATTCTATATAATTTATTGGCAGTATCGATATCGACTTTTTTCCCTCACGAAGTAAAAATGACAAACAACCCATTCTGCTCAGTTCATGTGTTTTCTTTGAAAGGGTAAGATGGCAAGCATTTTATATTGCAAAATTCCTTTTTATTTTAGAGTTCATTAAACCATGTGTTTATAAATATACTTAAAAATCGCTAAGTATTAAGTTTCGATTTGTTTTGGTAGACTATTACTGGATCAATTATCATCACCTTCTGCTGCCTTGATTGATTGATGTGGCTTTGCTTTATCATGCGGGCCATGATTAAAAGCATGCATCCGTGTTTCTGCATTGCCATTTGTTTTCTCGAAGAATTTCATCAAGGATTAGAGAGCTTGAATTGTTTTATAAAAGAAAGAGGAGAATTTTTTTTTTGCCTTGATTGATTGATGTCGCTTTATTTTATCATGCGAGTCATGATTGAAAGCATGCATCCTTGTTTGTGCATTTCTTGGTTGTTTTTTTTTGCAGAAATTCTTCAAGGATTAGATGATCTGAATTGTTTTGTAAAAATGTGAACTTTTTGTTGCTTACTTTGATTGATTGATGTCTCTCTTTATCATGCGAATCTAACTGCATTCTTAGATGTTTCTTGTAGAAATGCACCAAATAAGTTTAGATGAATTGAATTGTGTTGCAGAAAATAGAGGTGAAAGAAGGTGGATTAGAATAGTTTGTGACTCCATTCTTTATTTTTGAGCAGAAGAATAATTTTATTGATAATTGAACTTTGAAATTTTTCTACAAGCTTTGCGCTTAGATAAAATTAGAAAAATTAAATAAAAAATTATTCATAAGCAAACAAAATCTATCTCTGAGTTTAATTTCGACCGTTTACCATCTAAGGTCCTATATTTTTGGTTTTACATATAATTAACACTTGAAAATCATCGAACTTCAACTAATACAATATTTTTTATCTATAGAGGCAATAGTATGTATTATTATGCGTCATATGCTCTATGGTATATTTTTGGACCACCTTTATGATAGAGGCACATATTTTCTTTAACTATTAACTATTAAAACCCCGATTTTTTAAAAATTGATTTTAAAATGTTTCTGACTTTCATTCCTTGAATAGAACATAGGAAAAATACTTAAAAAAATCCTATTTTGTTTTAAGTATAGCTTATGGCTAAAAAACAGTTTGTTACCAACTGACAACACTGGGCTTTATATTTCAGAAAAACATTTCCTTGATAAAATTCTATAATATTAAACACAGATGAATTCTAATAAATAATAATAAGGATAAAGAATTTCCTTCAATATTGAAGAATAAAATATGATATTCTCAAGTATACAAACAAAGCTAAAAAGATGCAGCCTCAAATGAAAAACATCAATTTGTTTATACTTTTTTATCAGCACTAAGGCTGCCAACTATATGTTGTAAGTTGATTTAATAAAAATTTCAATATGGAAATATCAGTTGTTCAATATTTCACATGGAAATAAATAAATAAATGCATTAAAAAGAAATCTGCATTTAAGACGAATAAAATAGATATTTATGAACATTTACTTAACAAATCCTCAACAGCAAGATTTTTAGACTTGGATTTTGTATATATAATTGATACTTTTTTTATTTAAAACTGTATTTATAATTGTCGACCGATTTTTTTAATACTGTTCAGAATAGGATTATAAGTAGGAAGACAGATTTCTAGCTTTAAAAATAAAAACACGATATTTAAACATGAAATATTCGATTTCATAAATTGTTGAATTAAGCTTTTAGAAATCTTAAAATATATACTTCAGTCCTTTTCGCAATTATTCATAATATTTTCTGCTTATTTTCAAAATATAATGATCACGTAAAACTAATTATATTTAGTTGTTAGAAACGCAATAAAAATAAATTGAAATCCTTTCGGAAGAAGTGTTTACAATATATTTATATTTTCCTTTTGTATTAAATAATTCTTCTAGTATTCTTTTCGATATTTATTCATTTTTGATTTTTTAATTCTTTCATCTTACACAGTTTTAATGCAAATTCTTTCGTTATTTATACAACACATAGTAAATAAAGTTTTAACTTTGTAGAAAATAAAAAAATAGCATCCAAATAATTTTAAACCATAGAAAAAAATTCTGAATAATTTAATCTTTTTATTTTTTTGAAAAAACCTTGCTTCAAATAAAAACAGTAATATTTTGAGAAAGCCATTCATTTTAAAGTGATACTTTTAATCGTTTATGAAGAGTACTTGGTTAATTTTTTTAAAGGTATCTTAACGAAACTTCGCATTAATAATATTCGATGAGAATCTTTTAAAATACTAGCCAAAATGGTACAGCGGTTATGAATTTAATCACTCCTCTTTTGGAAAAAAAAATGCTTCGGTTTTAATAGGCTTACACAAGTTTTAAAATTAAACCTGTTTGCTTAAACATTATTGATCCAGAAAATGGTTGCTTCATTACTATTCAGAAAACAGGATGTATTTATTTTATGTATTTTCATTATTGCATGCAGATTAATTAGATGCTTATATAATCTACTTATTCATCAAATATTCTCATTCGATATGTTGCTTACAACAGGTACCGACAAAGCAAACACGAAACTAAGTTTACTCCGATATGGGTTTGTAATTTAAAACACGTAAATATATCCAGGCGTATCAAGCAGAAAAGCGACGCATATTCTAAACCCACCTACTAAGATAACTATTTGCCTAAACGTTCTAACATTCTGTCCACTATGATGTCTCATAAAGCACTAGAGCATGAAAATTGCGAGCCTTATTAAACAACATCGTTAAAATTCCAAAACTGAGAGTGCATAGATACGGTAAAGAATGTATATAATTAAGCTAACAGGATTGAACATTACAGATTACGGCAGGATATTTGAATGCCTCTATTTCCAAATCGATTAACTCCATAAAACGAAAAGAAGAGAAAAGTGATAAAATAGTATACAATGTTTTTTTAAAATTCCATCAAAATTATAAATTCAAATAAACGTTGTAGACTGTATTACTGCAGATGAATTTGTTATCTAACAACATATAAAAATATAAGGTAGCATATCCTTGGAGTAATCTTTATTATTTCTATACTTTTTGAGCGATTGAGAAAGTTAATCAATTTGGCAAGTGAAAGAAAATTATTAAATTCAATCTTCAAATGATTTTTTTGTTACAGAAAAACTTCATTATATACATTTTTTATTGAAGATTTTAGCAAAAATGAATAACATCTGTTCTGTTACAGTTACAGTTATTATTATTACTTTATTTAAATTGATTCATCAGCAATATAAATGATGTCTTCTTCGTCAGCTGTATTTGAGCTGCCGACATGCCAATTTGTCTTTAAGTTTTTATAATAATCATGTTTAATGGGAGGATTGAATTTCAACAAGTCCATCATTAAGATAATTTTCCTCTTTTCTCTTATTACAGTTCGTTCTACCTGTTAGATACAACAAAGGATGATCTACATTTTTCAGACATATTGGTCTACCTGCTACAAATTTTCGTATATTAATGGTATTAAATTCTGAATCTTTGTTAGAGTCACACTTGAATTGTATGAGTTGGGGTTAGGACTTTTCGGTAAATCCGACTTTAAAGCGAATAAAATTCACCTAAGTAGGGATCATTCTTGAGGAGGAGGTACCGGGGTATAAATAACTTATTATTACTTAACCCCAAGAAGAGGAAGATAGATAAAACAACAAATAACAACAACAACAACAGAAAAAGCGGTACTTTTTACGACAATAACATTGCATTAAAAAATTTTATTGCGCAATAACGCAATTAGCAACGATTTACTACATAAGAGTATGGAGTTAATCAGATTGGCTTCCGAAAGAAATTATTTATTATTCACTGGCCAAAATAAATTTGTTATTTAGTGGTGTTAATCCTTATTATTAGAGAAATTTGTGTTGAATGTAAATAGTTAGGTGTCTATCAAGTGCTTTGACACTAAAATTTTTAAAAAATTCAAAAAGTGGAGTTAATCGATTTGACAAGTGAGGCATTCATTTCACATACTCAACCGAATAGAATGGAGATGTCTACTTCTGGAAGTTTAGTGAGTAATATTTCACTGTTTGTTGGACTAAAGCTTCCTTGTATTAAGGGAACTCAAAGATCTTTACGTGATTAAGGGAATTCCCTCTGCACAATTTCAGACGAATTGTGCAGAGACTTATGGGTACAATTCTACTTCATAAATTCAAGGATAGTAGAGAAATTAGTGAGATTTTGATAAATATGGCAGTCATTAAAATATAAATTTTCCGTTATTACTTCTAGAGTAAACGTGAGAGATTTAAAAAACGCTTTTATTTTGCATATATTTTGTAAATAATTGAGTATATTATAAACTTCCAGTAAAGTAGGAATTATTCCTTAATCATCAATAAATTTAAGGATACTCGGTACCTTCTTAACACGCGTTTTATTTTAAGCTTGACTGAAAAAGTTTTCATTGTATTGTAACTGAACATTTAAAAAAATCCGCTAGAAATGAAAAAAAATATTTTGATCTGGCTTTTAATTTGAAACTTAATTTTCTTTAAAAACAAGATCAATTTTTTAGATTCCTTACAAGTTTTTCAAATATGAATAATTTTGCTTCAAATTTTATTTGTAGATTCACTAAAATATATAACATAAAACTGTGGATGGATTTCAAGATACTTTTAATAACTCATTAGCACAAATATATCGCACAATATTGTGCGATAATGAACAATATTCACAATATTGTATAATATTGTACAATATCATATAACATAAAACAATATTGTACTATAATATTGGACAAAATGTTGTGCTACTAGTGTACTAAATGTAATTTTTACTGTTAGGCATAGGTAAAAATGAGGACATTTAGCAGTACCTCATTTTATATTTCGTATACAAAGATAATTAAACGACTGAATGCTTATTACATACTCAATTTTATCATACACATAATGAGAAATATGTTCAGAAAATTTGAAAGCTTTATTTGAAATAGGAAAAAAGATTTAACTTGTTCAAAACTTAAAATTGAGGGGAACCTATCTCGGAGAAAAGCTATTTAAATTGACGTTCACGAACGTGTTTCATTTGTCAACGTAAGCAAAAATTTATCTAAATTATAATTTATTATAAAAATTTATAAAATATTATAATTTATCTTAAATTTATCTTATTTAACTTCTTAAATATTAAAGGTACAGTAATAGGAAATTTTGATACAATCTGTAAAAGATTTCTAGCAAAGATATAAGCTAATGAAATAAGAATTGATATTTTGGCCATTTTTTAGTATTGTGTCTTCTTAAAGTTAATTAAGGCAGTAAGGTTTCTAGGGTAATATATTAAAATGTTTAATATGAATGAATCAGAACATATTTGGTTTCGGTATATTTACGTTTTGAAACAACACGAGAGAATTTTTCTACAGGAAACTCGCATTTCTGAAACATGATAGGAAGACGTTGCAATTTCTCCCAAAATTTCACATCATACCAGCGTAAAGGCTTTTAACCTTCGACAATTTGTTTGTTCTGCACCAGAGCCACATACACGAAGTATTCTTGCCGAAATCGGGTCTCTAGCATAAAATCCTCTGGTCCCGAATACAAGATCTTACCATTAGATCACTGCTACTCTGAATATGAGCATGCATTGGGGACCGAAAGATATTTTTTTCCGAAATTCGATTCAGATCACTATACAACAGTTGCTATTAGGTCCCAGTAATTCACTGATTTTTTTTCAGATTTTTTTCTCAAAAATTCCCCGTCAAACAAATCGCACCAGTGGATTAGAGTTGACAGTTAAAGGATGGACAGCAAGTGATATGTGGAATAAAGAAGCCTTTAATAAACGAGCCAAATAGACAAAAAAGGAGCCAAATATGTTCTGCGTATCTATATACATAAAACGCTAACGTACGTGGCACAGAAAAGAGCTTAATTTCTCTTTTGCCGATGGCAACGATAGGTTTGTTTACGAAACAAAACCGGTAACCATGTGAGGTATGCATAGTCTGATACTATATTCGACAACAAACAAATTTTTCTCAAAAAGGATGAGTTTAAGACGTAGAGATCACAATATTTCTTACAATATAATGAAATTTTGAATGAAATTAATTTAAAGAGATCAATTAGAAATGAAGCAGATGGGCTTAGGCGAGCCAAAAAAATGTTCAGATCAATGAAAAATATTTTAAGTCAGCGAAGGAGAAATCGTGATGCATTCACAAATTGAGGTGAAAATCATGGAGCTTATTATTGTTAACATTGTATATTGTGTACTTTTCCTTTATGCGCACACTACTTGGCACCTTTTTAGTCTTGGCGAATATTCTTGGAGCGCTGAATCGCCATCGTGGCTCAACTTCTTTTTTGACGATAATTGATGCATGCTGTATTTTTGGCTAGCTGAAGCGTCAAGAGCCAGAATATAACGGAGCGTAGATGCTCTGCGCGGGATCAGCTAGTATTTAAAGATTTTGCGTATATTAAAAGGGAAGCTTTCCATGAATCTTTTGTTGTTAATAATATATTTAGGTAATATGGACGATGATGGATGTAACAGCCATGACATGCAATTTTAAACCTCTAAGGCGTTTTCTAGGAACTAACGAGTCCCTTATACGGACCTTCTAAATGGACCAATATAATCCCGAACATGGAACTCGGAGGTTAAAAGAGGTTTCTTGTTTCCGTGTTAAAAAGTCCAAGCTACTTAAGGCATCTGAAAGCTTTGATCATAAAAATCTAATAAATTCAGTAGACTACAGACACTGAATGGCAACATTTTTGCTCTGATCTGAATCGAATTTCGAAAAAAGTAATTTTTCAGACCTCTCTAATACTAATAAAATAAGGTCATATTTGTAGGAGGTTGTTTCCAATACGTGAAGGAAATTTCATAATGAATTCGACCACTGGCACAGAACAGTAACTTTTATAAAGTGAACCGAATCGAATTCCGAAAAAATACTTTTTCAGCCTGACCTAATGATTATTAATACTACAGAGATACAGAAGGAGGTTGTTTCCTACACTCGAAGAAAATTTCATGAGGAATTCGATTCATAACCAGGAATTTAATCGGAAGAAAGTAAACTCCATGTAGTTTTTGCATACAATTTGTGTATACTTATTCATGGATATCAACATTTTTTTATTCTAATAAGAAATTTTTACAGAAAATGCTATAATAATAGATGAAGGCCTCTGACGATATCATCCACCAGATTCTTATTTCTCCTCGTACTTTTTCAATCGTTCTTTGTTAATATTATTATATTTTTAAATCTTTCACAATTAAAACTAGCATTAATTTGTATTTATTTAATTTTTTTATAATAATAGCATTTTCTGTCCAGACATATATTCGAATAAGGGTTGTTCAATGCTTTGACTTTCGAAAAGTCTTATCTACTTCTAAAGAACCCAAACAAATTTCAGAAGCTCAAACTGAGAATTTCAAACCAGCATCCTTTGTGCTTCAAGCTAAGAGCCTCGCATTTATTATTCTCAAAGCAAAAATGCGAGCGTGTTCCCTTACAAGATTAGGCGCTGCTCGAGTCCACTCTGTGGTTCGTGATCACCCGCTAGCTCGGCATAAGAACAGAGAATACGCACTGAATAATGGAACAACTGTCCTCTGCTGGGGTTTCGCGAATGAAATTGTTTTGTCGAAGCTGAAAACATTCAAATAAGTCATAAAGACATTACGGACTGGGAAGATTCATTTTTTAAGTTTGTTGTTTCTCTGTGGTATTGGAAATAAACCATATTTTTAAACGTATCGGCGTTATTCGAAAGCGTAAATGAACATTATTTCGTTCATTTCGGTTGGATTTTTTTTCTTTTTTTAAAATATAATGGTTTTGATTTCCTTAACATTTCTGTTGGTTTGATTACAATCAAATTAAAATTGGAAATTTTTCTGTTATTAGTAAAAAAGTTTCTTTATTCTTACATATAGATGATTTGTTTCGACATTTAAATCTATCGATACGGGGCCGTCCCATACGTCCCTTCAAGCAAAAGATGATAGCCGTCCGAATGTCACTCTGAAATTTCCACCCCCTTTCGTTAAGTGTGATTGACTGGACACCCGCGTCGCGTGCTTTCTTCATTAGAGTGGTTCGCCCAGATGTGTTTGGTGAAGAGGGGAGTTTTCTTACAATTCGGACAATGCCAGCCGTCATTGTGGTTTTTGAGGGGGAAAGTGAATTTCCCTTATATTTGATAGAGGAACTCTGATGCTCCCTTATTTTGAGGTCCCTTTATTTCAATGGCCTTAGGAATCAGAAGGTTAAAAGATATGTGTTTATTTTAAATTTTTTATGGATTTAAATTGACACTTATTTCAGTTTTCACTCTTAATCGATGACAGCCACCCGTTTTTTTACTGTTTTCATGAATATTATTCTTTACAGTAGTTGAAGAACACATTTATGAATAAATAGAATATTTTCTCAACAATACGCTTTCAATGCATTTTAATTTTATTTAATATTCCAATATTTTTTAATAAAATTATGTTTAAAAGCCATTGATTGGAACAATGCAACGGAATTTCTCCATTTATATTTATCAGCGGAAGTATCGTTTTCATATTTGACTATTACGGTAACAAGAAAACACAATTTACAACCTTATGAATTTTTTATTTTAACAAAAACTGATTGAATTTTAAAAATTCTGAAAAAATTAGCTACTTTTTATAAGCAACGGACACATAAACTTTAATAGCACTCAGTTATTAGAAATGCATTACTTTAAACATGAAAATCATTTGTCTCTAAATCTTCCATTTGAGTATTGAAAGTCATCCCTCAAATGTATTTAATACAGGCCGCATTTGATAAACAAAAGTAAAAAAAATTAGTTCATCATTAATTTTCAAGTCGTGCATTTTTCAATAAAACTTTCTCTAACTATTAATAGTTTTAAAATCATAATTAAGAAAGAAATTATTTTTTAAAAAAATTACGCATTATTTTAACACAATTTTAAAATGGTAAGCATTAATTATAAATTGAAATGTAGATTATTTTAATTTGATAGATCATTATTTTTGTATGGATCATAATAACATTCTCTTCAATTTTAAAGTAAAATCATATATTAAATTGTCAGCATACTCCGTTGAGTAAATAACTTGGGAAATATTAATGTTTCATATATTCACGTTATTCATATTTAAATATTTCTATAAAATTCAGTTTTATTACTTACACACTTGCAATATGGCCATGAATTATTAATTATCATTCATAAAATTCTTAGAACCATCTGCACTTTAAGAAATCTTAAAATTTTTAGTTTAATAGTTACCTTTTAATTTTGAAATTCTTTGAATAATGAATTTCAAAACCTTTTAAAATTCTTCAATAATATCCTCATTAAAGTTTAAGATTCTTTGAATCAGAGACTTCGTAAAGTTTGAAATTCTTTGAATAATTTTCCATGCAACTTAATACTTTCACTGCTTTTCGTTGAGTTGAAAGATATTTCTCATAAAATTGTTTTATTATTCATACTTTTAAAATATAATCCTGATTGTTTAATAATCATCCGACAAAATTCTTAGACCAAAAATCTGCTCATTAATAGAAATTAAAATACTTAAAAGTTTAATAAAATACTGTTTGTGAGCAGAATTTATGTGGAAAGATTCAATGTAATCAACTTTCATATTTGCTGGAAATTTATTTTAAGCTATTATTGGCAAATTATTAACTTATTTTCGTTCAGAAATTAATTATTTAATGTTATTTATTTTGAAAACATTCATGAATTGCCGCGAATCCATAAATGTTTAAATGCATAAGAAACAATGTTTTAAAATGCTTTGGATAATTAGGAACATTTAGTGTATTTTTTGCATCATATTAAAGAGATCTGTGAGTAAACACACTGAAATGCAAGCGCATTTTATACAGGGTGCCCACTGAAGTCCCTTACTACACTTTTAACTCCCGAATGGCTGCAGATATCTTGATAAAAATGGTGTCTAGGCTGATTAAGTGACTATGCGCTACTGGATGAAACCACTTACAGCGCCACCTGGTAGAAAGCGGTGGAGTTAGCGTTATTATCTTTAAAACGATACAAGATAGAAGAAAAAAGTAAATTACAAAGTTGTAGAACATCATCGATTTAGTACAAAAAGACACCTTATGGTCATGAATGATAAAACCAGAACGCTTAAAATACATATTTATTTGTTTGCGGCTTCCGAAACTGTGACAAAACGAAACTAGAACGAAATTAGAAAAGATTATCTCGCGAACAAACAAATACGTGTTTTTAGCGTTCTGTTTTAAGCATTTACGTCCACAAGGTGTTTTTTGTACTAAATCGATGATTCTCTACAATTTTGTAATTCACTTTTTCCCTCTATCTCATATCGTTTTAGAGATAATAACGCTAACTCCACCGTTTTCAACCAGGTGGCGCTGTAAGTGGTTTCTTCCAGTAGCGCATAGTCACTTTACCATACCTAGGCACCACTCTTATGAAGATATCTGCAGCCATTCGGTAGTTAAAAGGATGGTAAGGCACCTTAGTGGGGACCCTGTATATTTTCGACAGAAACTTTTCATTATATTTTTGATAAAAATTATATTAAATTAATAATGATTCTTTTAAAAGCGCTGTTATTATCATAAAAATCTGCTATAAATTGTATGACTATCTGTTGTCGATAAAACTCAGCTAATGTTTCATATTTAATAATTTGAATATATTTTGAGCAAATTTCTGCTCTTAATTAATATTATCTTTCTCTATATCTCTCTATATAGCAAATGTGACATTTTTATTCGACGAAGTTTATTTATGTTTCGAATTTCTGGAAATTAAGTGAATATTTCATATTTCTATCGAAAATTAATAATATTATATACAGAAAGGCATAGATTAGATTGAATAAATATTTTTTTAAAACAAACAATATTCTTTTTTTTTCTTGGTTAATAATTGCATTGAACAAATGCTTGTCACATTTAAATGTTTCAAAATATAAATTCTTTCTAGAATTTTATTACTAGATGTTATTCTCTTTTAAATCTGAAATGTTAATAGTGTAAAATAAATATATATATATTTTTTTATTTTCAGATTATTTGCAAATTATTTTATTTCCAATAAATCTTCTTTCTTTTCAGCAGCGAGCACATCTTTAATTGTTAAATTCATAAATCATAAGTCATTTCCGAGTAAAATATTCCAACTTCTTCATTAAATGTAGAAGATTTTAGAAACGTTTTGAATAACATGCATATTTTATACGATATTATTTAGCTTGACTTGTTACATGTTTGCGTACTAAGGAATTTTGTAATTTTTTGCACTCACAACCGGATGTGCTGAAATTCTGTACAGAAGTGTGTTCCCGATAACAATGCTATATTTCAAAATTCTTAGAAATTAACTAAGTTATTTAATTATTTAGTTAATTTAACAGTAAAATCTCTCGTAAAAGGCAGCCAGTTAGCCAGAAATATCAAAATAACGACACTTTTTCAATGTTCATAGTAATGAAGGTGTACATAGAAATATGAGATATAAACATAAGGATTGGGTTAGTGAAGAGTAGGTTCAGCTTGTGTTGTTGCTGGAGATTCTTTTCCTTCCCTGTCTCTCTCTCTTGATGACGATGAAATAATATAGCATGTACTGGGAAAGGAGAAAGATGATGAAGAGGAGGGAGATTATGAAGATGAAGACGACATGAATACCAAGAATGTTAAGTGGAAAGGCGCAGACGAAGCATCGTAGACTTTCATAACATTTGCCCATAAATGTTTATACAGGGTACTCACACTTATCGTGGTCCAATAGCTGATTTCTAAACCGTTAGAGATAGATATATAATTCCAATTGGAAAAATGCTTTAAACAAAAGGAAAAATTATATTTTATGTTTTTTAGGTCACAAAATATATTTATGAAAAAAATTGCGAATTCTAACTTTTTATACGGTTTCCCGGTCCTATCAATCATATTTAGTAAAATATTCTTGGCAATCTATCATTTTAAACAAAAAAAGTCCCATTCTTCAGCGACTAAAACTGAGCGAGTTATGGAGCTTTGAATTTCATGATTTTTAATCAATCAGAAGCCTCGTCAAGCAACTGCTGCACATTGGTTGGTGAATTATCTGCAGGACGGCTATTGAAATGGTGTCAAGTTGTCTAAGTCAGCGATATTCAAAGCTCTATAACTCGGGCAGTTTTAGTCACAAAAGAGTGGAAATTTTTTTGTTTAAAATATTAGAGTATCAAGAACATTTTACTAAATATGATTGATAGGACCGGGGGACTGTATAAAAAGTTAGATTTCTTAACTTTTTCACGAATATATTTATTCACTCAAAAAACATATATTATAATTTTTCCCTTCACTTTAAGCATTTTTCTAATCGGAACTGTATGTTTATCTCTAAGGGTTTAGAAAATAGCTATTGGACCACGTCACGTGTGGACAGTGGATACCCTGTATATGTCATAGCATGGTGTTATGATGCTTTGCTGTATTTTATATTGAATTATGGTACAACACTGTGAATATTTAAAATTCTAGCGACAAATTCGTAAGCAGGTACACTATCGAAGTTATGTATCTTCACACTAAGAAGTAACTTCCATGTATGGTAGTTTAAAAAGATTTGCTAAATTTTGTTTTGTTGAAATATATTATTTCGTTTGTTTTAGTTTTGAATAATCTAATTCCATATTCTTTATTTAAATGTAGCCGATACATCAAATGACGTTTAAATTTTTCTCAAAAAATATAAATAGCTAGAATTCTAGAAATATCTTTCCTTTTATCTGGGAGAAAATATCTTTTCCGTTAACGTTGATGCTGCCGGTTATGAGAGATTCTTTTGTATTTAGTTTAGATTCAGTGTTTGAAGCGCCCTCTGGTAGTGAAGTTTGGAAAAATTTATTGCAAGATTAAAAATAAAAAAGTACTAAAAATGAAAATAAATTTTGCGAAGCACATACACTGCCTGGCCCCCAAAAAGTTGCTACGTAAATTGAAATATGCAAATTCTAAAATGTCATAGAACACCTGCGTATTGAAAAGTTTGCCTAATTCGGCGCATTACCTCCTTTAAATAGCGCAGAAGCAGTGTGAATAATTAATCACTTCACGAATATAATTGCGGAAAGAGTTATACGCGGTCCCTGAGAGGGTGTGTCAGAGTTCAGAAGGGTCATGTTATTGGTCTACATCAAGGGCTTAAATCCTGCAAGGAGACAGCTGAAGTTATCAGTATTGGCTTGCGTACTGTGCAGCGTATTATTAAATCCTGGAAAGATATGAATGAACTAATATGTTCGTTATCTATGCGGTCAAGAATTATCCTAAACAACCATGACCGAAGATCATTGAAACGATTACAAAATCTGATCAACACAAATCGACGTTAGAACTTAAAAACAACTTCGATAAGGGAAGCAAAACCATTTCCACTCGTACTATGAGGCTAGAACTAAAAGAAATGGGGTTAAATAATTGTAGGGCAACAGGAAAGTCTATAGTTACATTGACAAACTCAAATAAAAGAGACTGCACTTTTCAAAGGAACGTAGAGCAATGACCATATGGCCAGATGAACCAGACAGATTTACTCTCTTCCAACATGATGATTGCATCAAGGTTAGAAGACAATTAAATGAAGCATTGTGCTTGTCATGTACCGTACCCACTAGACAAGCCTATGGAGAAGATGTTTTGATCTGGGGTGTTTCTGTTGGGATGGGCTTGGCAACACTATGCAGCAATAAAATGAAGTCTCCTGAGTATGTTAGGTTATTAAGAGACCATTTTATTCCTTCAATGGATTACTTTTTTCTTGAAGGCAATGACAGTTTTCAAGACGATAATGTAAGGCCCTCATCGAGCTCGAATTGTGGACAATTGGTACCAAGAACATGAGGTTTCATTCACGCACTTTATGTGGCCTCCACAAAGTCCTGACCACCTCAATCCCATTGAGAATCTGGGAGATGAACTTGAAAGGTCATTAAGGTATGATACGAATCTTCTATCATTCATTGAAGATCTCTGCGACACATTGATGCTATTGTGGCCAAGAATATGGGTCCACACATCGCATAGATCGATAGAATCAGCACACATTGCATAGATCGATAGAATCAACACACATTGCATAGATCGATAGAATCAACACACATTGCATAGATCCACACATTGCATAGATCGATAGAATCAATGCCAAGACGAATTCGTGCTGTGATTCGTGCCAAAGGTAGTCCGACAAAATATTAAAGTTTTTGGACAGGCAGTGTATTTTTGGTGTACTAAAATTTACGAAATAAATTTTGTTATCAAAGTTCTGGTTGTCAAAGCAAAACTCGTAAAAGCATGAGGCGGTGAAAGAAATGCGATAAGAAAATTAAACCACAATGAATATTAAAAAACGAAAATTCTGAAACATTCATCAGACATTTAAAGGTATTATGAATATGATTAAAATTTTTACTTTCAGAATTTTGCTTTAAAAAAATTTCTACATTTTCGTACAATGAAAGTGTACTTTTTAAAACCGTTTTATTTTTATTATATGAAAATTTTCGTCTTCAAGAAATATATTGATATCAGATGGAATTTCTGAATCTATTTTCCCAAGAGTGGTTTACAGTTGAAATCTCATCCATTATCAAAGAATACAAGAAACTGACAGACACTACTTATTTGATGTGTTTCAGCCATTTCTGTTTCCATCCAGCAGCTTTTACTCTTCCTTACCAAGATCATGTCATTTAATTATGTTCTAAGACAAGATACGACTGTATTTACTTACAGGTTTCGGTGGCACTCGACTCCACTCGGTTTGATTCGAGATTGCTCGCTAACTCTCCCGAAACCTCGGGAATGCGGCTTGAATAATGGAACGAATGCCGTCTTCGGTGTTTTCTCCGGCGGAATTATTTCGGCGGAGTGGAAGACGTTCAAATAAGTTATGAAGCCGTAGTGGGATTTGGAGATTAAATTTTTGTGTTCGTGGTTGTTCTTGGGTTGTGATAAACCTAAATCACAAACGAAGTGGCCGAGTTGAATATAGTTATTTTACAATTACTTGATCTATTTCAATTTATAAATATTTGTAACGAAATCGTTGAACAGACTAAAAAATAAGAGACTAAGTTACAACTAAAATACATTCAGTAGTTTATATTTAAATAATCATTAATAACTGCATTCTGAGAAAAGAATATAAGCTCAAAGCGCGAAAATTTTGATTTACGTGAGCGGCGAATCATTGAGAGTAAATTGATTTTTACTTTTATCCTATATTTTATATTTTACTTTACTTATGTTCTTTGCTTCTCCTCCATTTCTCCTATGTTAGGCCTCCCCCTCCTTTCCATTAGGCCGCACTATGCCGTTATAATGAACACCGTTACCTTAAAAAATAAAGTAAGTATTTCCATTTCAGAAATACTTTTAAATTATTGTGGTTCCTTTTATTTATTTATTTATTACCCACGCCGATCCACTCACCCATAGGGTATGGAACGTTTTAACGGTCGGTGGGGAAGAGTACAAAGAAAAATTTATACATTGTATAAACATTCAACAAATACAGAAATATAAATACAATCAATATAAGCAAATCAAATACAATAAAACTCAAAATACACTAAAATAACAAATAAAAATAAATAATAAAATATAATAAATGCACTAAAACTCAAATTACAACAAATACATTAAAATAACAAATAAGAATAAATTATAAAATGCAATAAGACATAAATTACAATAAATACATTGAAATAACAAATAAAAATAAATAATAAAATGCAATAAAACACAAATTACAATAAATACATTAAAATAACAAATAAAAATAAATAATGAAATATAATGAATTCAATAAAATAACAAATACAGAAAAATTCAATCCTCAAAAATAATAATATATGTAACAAATTAAATAGACTTATATTCAAACAATGTGAAATACAGTAGCATCAAATACGAACTATTCGTATGGGGGGACCACAGCAACTACAAAAACCCCCTCAAAATGTAACATAACTATTACATAAATAATACAATTGTGGTTATTTAATAATTCATACAATAAAATCCAGAAAACTTGTTGAATTTTTTGTGATTTCATTATTCAAAAGCTTTTTTAGCCTCCCAACATCACACATATGTTGAACATTTATTCTTACGATACCGTTCAATACTTAAAATATTTTATAATTTTGCAAACCTATCTAACATTATTCTAAAGCTTCTTGTGCAACTTGGGTTGTTTGTATCTTTTCTATTCGGGCTGTAGCAACAGAATATTTTCTTTCGTCTACGTGTTTCTGTAACTGCTGCAACTGTAAACAATTAGCATGTTACCACCCACCACCGGTGAGCTAATCGGATTCTACTTCAATCACTTAATTGACCATATTACTCTTCTGTCTGATTCATTCACTCTGTATGTGATGGGTAATTTAATTGCTAATAAATTAAAGGAAAAATAGTAGCTATGCGAGCGGTCGTGAGGAACCACTGACCTTATCATCTAGTCATATCAAAAGTGGGAAAGCGCTTTGGTTTTATTCGTCAAGATGCCATTATTCTGTATTAGCACGATTTGTGCAATATCTCTATGACGTTTCTGAAAGGTATGCAATACCGTAAAAATGTCGTAGCAATATTGTAGTTCTTCTTGTTCTAATAGGGTTGGCTTCCGGATGGGATGATTACAGGTTTCAAACTATCATATATCCGCCTGATACAACCGTAAATGCCTTAACAATTGCGCCATCTGGTGAACAAAATTCTAATACCTCTAGAGACTATTCGAGAGAGAGAGGGGGGGACGTCAATGATGGTTGACGTTGGTGATGACTGACGAACCACCGTGGTGATGTTATTTTCGTCTACGTTTCTCTCGGAGTTTTATGGTTTAATTTTTTCATTGAGTATTTGTAGTATATGTTTCTTATTTTAGTTTTCTTGTCCATATCAGTGTTTGCATCAATGTACGTCTTCTGGTTTGTGTCCGTCCAGAAATAAAAAGTAGTTAAAACTCATATTTTGAAACCTGATTTCCTATTGTTAGATATGAATACAGTATTCTTGATTCTACAGTAGATCAACTGCCTGGTGCAGGTTATATCCGTCGGGATTGAAATTTGTGGTGTTGAAGTTTGAAAAGATAGTATCGTGTTGTGTAAAATTTGTGTTTACATGAATTAGACCACAGTGAATTTGAGAGGTCTCTGGAATAGAAATTACCAGAATGGTGGCGAACCTTCGTGAATTAACTAGTAAAGCGGCATCTCCCTTGGATATACTAGGAAGATCCAGAACAATCAAGAGACACCAGGTAACTGTTTGGTTTTAAATGCTATTAATTTTAATTTGGCTATCTTTATTTTTTATTTTAATGTTTAGTTTTTTGCTCTTTGAATTTTTGAGTTTTGTGTTTCTGCTCTTAATCTTTTTGTGTTTTTGCTCCTAATCTTTTTGTGTTTTGTGTTTTTAATGTTACGCTTTTTGTGTTTTTGCTCTTTATCTCTTTGCGCTTTGTGTTTTTGCTCTT
>BGPR01000243.1:618789-633648 GCA_013235015.1 Araneus ventricosus
CAAATATGAAATATCTTTCTTAAAGAACAATTTCTTTCATGTAACATGATTCAATCCAACTATTAGTTTTTGTAAGAAAATCGACAGAGGTAAAGGGAAAAAAATTCAAAGTGTTAATAAAAATATAAAATATCTTTCTTAAAGAACAATTTCTTCCATATAACATAATTCAATCCAACTATTAGTTTTTGTAGGAAAATCGGCAGAGGTAACGGAAAACTGAAAGGAAGAATGTCTTAGTAGTTAAACAGTTATCCGAAATGTGGATGATCATAAATGCAGACTGGCATTCCGTGGGAATCTAAAACAGATAGCTGTAACATCTAGTATAAAATAACAGCGGATCACGAGAGAATTCTTGGATAAATTTTGAGGAAGATGGGGAATCAAAATGAATAATGGATGTAGTATTAATATTTATGAACGCACTGGAGTGAAATATATCATGTCTCTGATGAAATATGCACAGTATAGCAAGAATTTCCCATGAAATGAATTTTGTAATCTTTTTATGTAATAGAATCATTTGATTAGAACTGTCTAGACAATGAGGGGTGTTGGTCGATAGCAAACATGACTCAAAAATACTCAAATCTAGCGAACTGTAAATTTATTAAACTCATAACGGACGCTCTCTCTAGAGACAACTGTATAACTCAGCGTTGCAACAAAATCTCACCTACACAGGAAATCGGCGAGGCAGAAGTCTGCACAAGAAATCAACAAAAACAAAAAACAAACTCTTTGGGACCAATCACAGTAGTCCATCACACCCATCCGGTCTTACGCCGAGGGGTTGAAGAGCTAGACTTTCTGTGGAGGGAAAATCAGAGACCGTTGGTTCACTAAACAAGGGGAATTATTGAAACCCACAGAAACCGTTATGTTAAGGTTATTTTCAAGCTTTTAAATAACAATTTGTTCCAATATATATTGCTCGATTGTGATTTTTATGAATCCATACGATTGTATTACTTTGCACTATCCGTAGGCTTTCCGATTGAATATTTATTTTTTCATACAGTAGAACCACGGGAATCCGAACTAATTGGGGCTGAGATGTGTTCGGATTCCGGTGAATTTAGATTATCCGGAAAATTCGATAAAATACTCTTGATATATCAATACAGTAGTGTATTAACTCTAGGTGTTCTGTGAAGGCGTAGGGAAAGAGCACGCAGCGATTCGCACGGTACAGTGGTAAAAAAGTTGAGGATAAAAAGAAGATATCTGAGTTGGTTTCTACTAATTAATGTGTTGTTTCATTCTTAAAGACCAATTCGAATACTTCTTTTAAATCAAGAATAAATATTTGTTTTGTTTCTGATTCGTAATTGTTGTTTTTCCTTCATTTCTCAGTGAAATATTTTCAGAAAATTAAAAAACATGCTCGGATTCCTGGCGTTCTACTGTAGTTTGAAAATGAAATTCAGTTTGTACTTAACATTGGATTAATCTTCATGATTTTGAACCGGACGCTTAGGATAACTAATTAGAAAAAGATACAATTGAGTGGTTGCTCTGTTGAAAATTTGCATTCCATTAAATGTGTGATGTACATTTTATCTGATGTATCCTCTTCTTGTAATTAATTCACTGTCAAATTGACCCCCTGTAGTGCCCCTCCTTTGAGTATTCTACCCCAAGTTCTATTAGAAAAATAACTTGTTTCTGCATGCCTGATCTATTTTTAAAGTTTAGAAACGAACCTTCGAGACACCTTGCACACTCTATTAGCAATTGCTGTGCCCTGCTGCAAGAGTCTCGATTCGGGACCAGATAGTCGCGTTTCGAGACCCGATTCTATCAATAATCCGCTGTCCACAAAACTCAGAGAAGCGTCTATTGATTTGACGCACACTATCAAAAATCTAGGCATTTAACAAACATTTACCGCCACAACTGATGTCTGGCCACTGGGATTTCTTCGGTTTCAAAGGGACCCTCGCTTACTTATACCATACCATACCCCCGAACTCGGAGCCAGGGCGGCTCCCTGCCGGATGGGTGGGTATGTGTGAGATTTTATTTAGAAGAGCAAAGAACAAAAAAGAAAATATTTAGATATTTTAATAAGATTTTTACAAGCTGAACACAACATTTAACTCAACAAGCACAACATAAGCATTTAACACGATATTACTTAGATACTTAACAAGCAGAAATTTGATTTATAAAAAGTTTCAAAATAATAAAATATACAGGGTGCCGACTAAAGTCCCTTACCACCCTTTTAACTACCGAATGGCTGCAGCTATCTCCATAAGAGTGGTGTATAGATATGGTAAAATGATTATGCGCTACTGGATGAAACCACTTACAGCGCTACCTGGTGGAAAACGGTGGAGTTAGCGTTATTATCTCTAAAACAGTACGAGATAGAGGAAAAAGGTGAATTACAAAGTTGTAGAGCATCATCTATTAAACAGGAGATTTTTATCTCTGGAGTCAGGGGTGTGTCGTAGTGTAAAGTAAAGCATCATCGATTTAGTACAAAAAAACACCTTTTGGAATGTAAATGCTTAGAACAGAATGCTTAACACGTTGTTCGCGATTTCCTACACTGCAACGTGACAAAACATTCTTAGAAAGAAAAAAATCATCTAGTTATCACAAGATACCTTTATTTTCGATGTTCAAACTTCTATCTGTCATCTACAATGCACATCTGGACCCTTTCTTGAACTTCACGTTGGCACACGGTGTAGCATAGTGGGTGTCACATTGGCACAAGCATCCGTAATGCGTCGTTGAAGGTCCTAAAATGTTGGCGGAGGAGTCGCGTTCTGATCTAAGCATTTACGTCCACAAGGTGTCTTTTTGTACTAAATTGATAATTCTCTACAACTTGTTTTTTCCTCTATCTCGTACCGTTTTAGAGATAATAACGCTAACTCCACCTTTCTTCACCAGGTGGCGCTGTAAGTGGTTTCATCCAGTAGCACATAGTCACTTTGCCATACCTGGACACTACTCTTATGAAGATAGCTGCAGCCATTCGGTAGTTAAAAGGGTGGTAAGGGACTCTAGTGGGCACCCTGTATGTTGAACAGAATAATAAAAAAAACACATTAATAAGAATAATGGAAGAATAGATAATAATATAATAAGTAAAAATTAAAAAATATGCACTAATTGAAAGATGAAAAAACGACTATGTCTATGTCAAATTCTTTACATAACTTAAATTCCATCAGTACAAAAAAAATCCTAATTCAAACCTAAATTTACATAATATGAAAAATGATAAAGCTTTTATGATAATTAAAAGACAAACTAAAAAGTGGATATAACAAGAAATTCTAAATGAAAAAACAATAAGAAAATATTAAGAGAATATATAATTTTCTTAATTAACTAAACAGCAGGAAAAAGATGTAGTTATATTGCCTGTAAAAGACCAGTAGCCGTCAGACAGAATCTCAAGAATGTAGAAGATTTTTCTTGATCGAATTGAGAATTTTCTTGATTGAAGGGACACCTGACGGTCAAGCTATTAATGGGTTCCTAGAAGAAGAAACCAGCGCGTGTCAAATTTGTTAATAGACCTGACCATGGAACAGTTCTGACCCTTCGATGAAATATAGGGCGATTTCTCACGTCATTGCTACAGTAAGTTGCGCATGATTATATGGAGTCTCACTCGTGTGCGAATTACTGGAAGAATATCGGATAAAGTTCCAGAGAAGACATATTCGGAAAGACTAGCCGCCTTTGGTTACTATCTATTCACCCGTAATTTAAAAAACCCATAGCTATGTTTGAAAAGTGTCGAAATAAATAGGCAATATCCGTCCAGTTGTTGAGGCTGAGGTTACTCAGTCAAAGTTTTATTTTGCGATATCTTTAGAATATGGAAGGGGTGACATGCAACCATTAATGACGTATCTAGGGGTTATGAGCTTTCACTTAAAATAAAAATTGGCGAAATCGGTACAGTGGTTGAGCTGGGGAACTATGTTAAGCTTTTTCTCCCATAAAGAATGTACGATAAAGTAGTGTTTTTCAGATTTCTCTTGAAATTAGAAGAGGAAGGAGCAGACGACAGTTGATGCCATACTATGCAATATCAGCTTTCATACGAAATAAAAATTGGCGAAATGTGTCCTGTGTTTGGGGCTGGGAGACTCCTTCTTTGGTTTTGACAATATATAGATAATGTACGTACAGATGTGTGAGGATCCTATGATCCCACAGCGGCGAAATGTATAGACACGTCCAGAAACGACAGGTCACGTGATTTTCGGAGATACGAAATCGACAAGGGAAAAAAAAGACAGATGGGCTCAGGCGTCGGCGTATGTTGGCTGCTTCGAGATGAATCTATAAACTGTTGATTCATGTTATTCTATTTTTTTCAACCTATGTATGTAGACCAAGAATATAAATATGTATATATTGTTTTAGAATATAATTTTAGTCGATAACCTGCCTGTTTATTCTACGCTAAAAATCCAATCATTTACAATCATGTATTGCAGGCGAATAAAAAAGTTTAGCCTAATAAAGGTAGTATGTGGTGCTTTCGCATGCTCAATCTCAGTTAGCAATTTATCTAGTGGATTATAACGAAATAAGTTTTACATTCATACCCAGCTGTGAATTTTGGATTTTGGCACATGGAAGGCAAATAGAAATTTAACTAGGTGTTCAAGCAACTACGCAAGAATGCAGATGCTACTTAGGAGATGGGTGCCATGCAAATGAAAATATTTATAAAGAGATTATCATGTTCCCTAAGTTGAGAACTGTTGTTATTAAAAATATAAGAACTTGTAAATCCTCACCACCTCCAAATGCCATTTACCAACACACAATCTTTTATAAAATCTCCTTATTTCTATCCATTCTATTGCGCTAGCTTGTCTATAAACTAGAACTTACCCATCCTACCCAAGAGTGTGACAGGATCGAGGAGAAAGCCCTTTACAGCATAACAAAACATGTCTAAGTAATAAACTCAGTGGCGGCTCATCAGCTTAGAAACAAGCAGTGCTGCAAAAGTTGTGTTGCCCCAAGTTATAGGAAATTCTGTGCTGATTATTTTGGTATATATAATGACGTTATACCAAAAATTGATAGTTTTTGAGTTATAAGCAAAGAATGGGATAAAACCATTTTTTTCATATTTTTTGGCTATAACTAAAATTCTAACAAAATTTTTGGTGGCAAATATAAGATTTGTTATCAGCACCCCAAAAACATAAAGGTGCAGAAACTTACAACTCCTCCATATTTGATGTAAAAAACTACCTAATGACTGGACTACTAAGCGAAAGCGATAAAAAGCCAAATGAGGATGGCAAAGGCGGAAGTCGCGCCAAGCTCGGTCTGCCATTACTGCAGCTCAGAGTGCCTCTAAATTTAACGAAGAAAGGGTTGCTTTTTTTTTCTTAAGATTTATCGCTCAGAGTGAGAATTCTGTTCTTTCGGAGGGGTGAAACCCGCTGCAGCTCAAACCTGCGTCTTCCTTACTTTGTTGATTGATTTTCCATCTTCCTTTAATGTTTTGCATTACTTTTTTCTACTATTTTCATTGATTATTAAACTCTTAAAGCGGAAAAGTAATCAAATAGGAATAAAGACGAAAATACAAACTTTTAAAATAATTTTAGAAGGGGAAGGGGAGCTGCATCTCTGCAGCCCTTATGGACGAGCCGCCACTGAATAAACTAAGAGGAAAACTAGCGCTTGCATGTTTGCCATATATTTTAGAATAGCTATGCATTTAATCCTTATTGAACAGAATGTTTTCATTTAACGTTTCATAATCTCTTCCTTTGTTGGTAATCAGTAATTGAAAATTAACTCTTCTCAAAGAAACACAATTATTCAAATATTACATAAAATTTCTACTATCTCTGAAGTAATCACTCAATATTTCTGAGAAATGTTTCATAATCTGTCAAAAGTTCTGTCCAGACATTCACGATATCCTTTAATTCACATTATCCCCCTCTATTCACGATCTGCCCTTTAGTTCACGTAATGAGCAGTCCTTAAACAAACCGCAGCGCACGGCGACTCAGTACACGCAAACATCATCAAACGACTCAGTACACGTAAATAAACATCGCAATTTCATTCTCCCGGATCTATGAGCTATCTGAGATTGATGTGTTTCGTATAGTCTACTATGTCAAAATTCCTCTATTATCTCTTATAGCTCGTTCCTTCCATTTTTAAAATTTTACTCTCCCTGTCTAATTAGTGTAATATGAGGAATTTCGAGGCTACTCGTGCTTCAGAGTATTTTGCGAGATGACTCCGTGAATAGAGTATCTGAACCTTTAGGGAAATAGTCGCTGGAATGGTTGGAATTAAAATGGCCTCTCTTTTCCATGAATTTATCTCTAAATCTTCTGAGCGTCTTAAATTATTCTCCCATATGGCAGTAGGTTTCAGAACATTTGGATTACTGGTAGCTGTTACAGCGAATAAATACAAAGTGGAATGTGTAGGTTTGATTATAAAATACTTGGAATTGCTCAGTGAGATTAAAGACCAGTTTTTAAGCTAAACGCAAGCTATTTAGAGGCTGATCTTGCAGTTTTGATCCGTGGTCAGAGGACATAGAAGGCACTTAAATCAGAGCTATGCAGTCTCCAAACTTCCACGCTACATAGAGGGAAAATGTTTGACTCGACTGATTTAACCTTAGATAACTAAACATTCGTCTAATAGAATACCACCCCCTGCCAATTTTGCGAATTCGAGATGTTTCCGTTGCGACCACACCATCTCCCTCACAGTACCTTCATAACTAGTAAAATGAGTTATCCGAATGTGATACAGCGGCAGAGGCGTTGGGATGATGGCATTATTGGCAGCACCATATATGAAGTCAAAAAGAAGGTGGGACTTCGAAATCATTACTGGCCGAGACAACTCATCCAATTTATCACAGGGCACGGGCCCCACCCATCCTATCTTTTCCTATTCGGAAAACACCCGGACAACTGCTGTGCTGTGGAGAACCTGGGACGCCTCTTCATTATGCCACCAAGCGTTGCTTCAGGGTTTCTTACCACCTCAGGTGTCCAGTAGATCAACACATAGAAGCCTGGATTAAATCAATAACCAACCACCGCCTGCTAACAAACAAAATAAGAGACCTCCTCAACTTTATCACAGCCAAGAAGACCTACTTAAATCGGTACAGTCAGAATAACTCCACAATAACCTCATTCATCCCACTACAAAATCCATGTCTCCTACCACACCCTTCTTTTCCTCTCTCCTAGAACATTCCATTCCAGAGACAGATCATCAGTTTCAGTGTCTTAGGGCCCAGCCACATGTTCACGTCATGTAAAAGTACATGTGATTATTCTAGGACACAGTGTCTAGTTTAGTGCATATAATTGTGTTTTATGTGTTTGTGTATGTTTGCGTATATATTAGTGTATTTGTATTTCCTCTCTTTGTATCCTTATATATAAAATGTATTTTTTTGCTCTTGCTTTATTAATAAATTTCCACGCATACCCACCCAACCGACAGGGAGCCGCCCTGACTCCGAGTTCGGGGGTATGCTGTGGTGTTATGTCATGAGATAAGCGCTGCTATACACTTGTTACATTTCGAAATTTTCTGTAATAGCCGTCTTACAGTCGAATGTTTAGTTATAAGGTGCAGAAGTTTGTATAAAGTGAGGAAGTTGAAGTTTGTTGCAGGAGACACGACTGAAAGTGCGGCAAATAAACGCAGAAATTGTACCTTCTGTCCAACTAAGCAACGCAGAATGACGAAATACGTGTACAACTAATGCAACAAAGCTGCTTGTGGAAAGCACATTTTGAGCATCTGCCAACAATGCAAACGCTATTTTTCACCACTTTTCTATTTTTTAAATGCGAAACATTTTATTACTTTCTTAAGTTACTGTAATTTGTTTGAAATAAAATAAAGGAAATATAAATATATACTTGTTTTTATTTCCTTGTATGTGAGTTGAATAATTAGTTGCAGAGTAACTCTGATTTTAGTATAGTTATCTAGGGATAAAGAGCATTATACCTTATGGTCATGATTTCAATCCTGGTTGGTTGGAAAAAGTAGAATCATTAAAATGTTTGTTGCATTTGAATTTGCCCGTCTTACTTATTGCCATCCTTATTTGTCTGCATTAGCACCACTGATGTAATCGTAACGCTTTAACCTGGGTGACAAAAATAGCGCTCTTTTAGGGACGTTTTCACAATTATTTCTTATTTATTTCTATTTTCGTGAAAAAAAATAGAGTGCCGGAACGAATTCCGGCTCCACTACACCCTTAATTGGTCCAAGTCATTTTCCCATGCATTTCATTTTGACCCCCTTATCATACCTTTACATTCCCATCGGATATTTTAAAACACCACATAGAAAGCGATAAATGTAAAAATATTTGCAGAACATCTAACATAAAATTAGTTTTCATTGGCTATTAAAATTATTTCAGAGGTACAGTATTTGATATATCTCGCAGACCATTACTCATTCATGCACCTGAGTATTCTTTTGCTTTCTTTTTCAATTAATACACCATTATACAGAACGTTTGCAACTTTGAACCTGAAATTCATATAATGACAAAAGGCTTCATATACTGCAGTTGCACACAGTGGTCATTATAACATAAATACAGATTAAACATTCTTTTCATTAAGTTAACCACTTGAAATATATTTCTTACGTTGTGAAAGTTTATTACTTTCGTTTGCGGTATGCTGCATTTTAATAATGCCATGAAATTCTGTGAATATTAATGTACCGGAAAAACTGTCCAAGAAAATATTTACATATCTTGCAGTTCTTCTCATTTTCCGAAATATGAGCATTCCTAATTAAATAGACGTGCATTGTCAAGATTTGCAGTCACTTATTTTCAAATTGCATTAATTCAAAGTAATCATGTGGAAATTTTCATAATTTATACTAATTATATAGAAGTACTTGGTGCGTTTTGTTTTCTTTCACATCGTTTCAAATACGGTAGTAACACATTTATATAAAAGTAAACAAATAACTACAGTTCTGTTACTGGAAAATTTCAATACACACGTGAGAAGAAAATAGTTTTCATGTCCCTCTCTCATCTTCATATTAAGTTTCAATTCGATATCCAGTGATATCTGCAATAATTATGAACTGTCCAATACCGCTTTGCCGTGATAATGTGTACCTAGGAAATTAACCCATCACACGGACAGCAGAATGTCCATTCCACCTTGAGCATTTACCACCACCATAATGTGATTGTGATGGCCACTGGCAAAACGCTCCGGGTTCACGTTCATAACTGAAGCATGAAATCACTACACCGCCGTTACAGTTTTAATGCATCCCTCTTCAGCGCTTAGTTAGAGTATGGGTGCTTTTAGTGCTTAGTTACACTAAGGGCTGATTGTACATTACATGCCTGTAATATTATTTGTATTATGATAGTAGTGGATCGAATAACTGCCTGAATCACGTGACTGGGTTTTCTGTATGGGACGAGAAAAATAAGCATATTGTTTCTCTAGTATGCATTTAGATAGTATAAAGTTTTATTTTCCTTTACGTGCATATTTGACATCAGCAGATAGCACACAGTTCTGTAGGCGGTTATCAAGTAGGCTTAGTGTTGTGTTCCATAGTAATAATACACAGTACATCAATCTAAATGGTTATATTATCAGGATTGATTAAGTTTACATTAATATACTGAGCAATATTTACAGATAAAGATATGTGCAGTTGAAGTAAATCGTCATTAAATAGGTTTTTGGATGGCACATCGTCGTCTTTTGTCTTTGTCAGAGAAAAACCCACGCGCGTCTTCAACTGCCTCGTCGTCTCTTCTTACTGTTCTCGGCCGCTTGATTCTCTGACGTCACTCGCGATGGCAGCGCCATCTACAGGTACTCGGCTGCTGCTGGTGGCCCACAGTTCTGATTACAATTTAGCCTTAAGGCTACTTATTAGTATGTGAGTATTCGCAGAGAGTGTTTAGTAGCTCTTACTACATCTCCTTGAGTGGGTTATGCAAACTCTCACCCAAGAAAGTATTATATTACTATTGTAACGAAATTTCAATCTTCAGTCTTATATTTCATACACTAGTGTTAAATACGGCTTTGTCACTAATTTTTAGGTTATTACATATTGAGGTGCAGACCGTCACGAGAAAAGTGAAATTATAAGTAATTAATATTTCATGCTGGCTAGAGACTTCTTCAAAAATTTGAGTACGAATAAGCATATTTGTTTTGTAAATATCTAAAATAAATTATTTTTTAATCTAATGAATGGGTATTTTTTGAATATGATGTTCCACTATCAACTGCGTAAAGGACTTGATATCTTCAGATGTACTATGGTTATTCGTGCACTTTAAACTTATACATACTTGTAGAAAAGTTTCTTTATGGTAGCAAGTAAATATCTCCTCTTTTACAAATTAAAGTGGCTTCCAACAAATGCGTCAACTCATTGTGTTGAAAATATTCCCTTACAAATTTTGAGAATGGTGATAGGAATAATTCATGCCATTTTCTATTTATATGTTAACAGTTAAAAGCAGACAAATAGTCATTAGCATTATTTTCACAACTATATGATTCCATGTGTAATATTATTTAAAATTAACATCAAAATATACGAGTCACTATGTACTACAAAATGAGGCACCCATATGCTAATAAAAGGTGCTTTGTCTACTACTGCAATATTCATATTTATTTTACTACATAATACATAAATCTTTCATAACTGCTTTGATAAAGAAACGCTTTTAGAACATTTAGAGAAAATAAATAGAATGGGGCTTGAATTTGAAATTCTAAAGAGGAAAGGCTCACAAACGATAATATGCAAATAAATATTCATACGTATATTTTGGAACTGAAACATTATTGCCATATTATTTAACTAAATATTCCCAAAATTCTTAAGGAAAATATTGCACGAAAGTGTTTCGAAAATTATTCTACTCTTTCAACGGGAACTTAATAGATTCTGTACTTAAAAGTAATTATTTTTAAAGAGAACTGATTAATATTTGGAGGAATGTAAGAATCTGAGAATTTAATATTAATTGAGAATTTATGTTTTCTGACAATTGATCAATGTTTTCTGACAATTGACTACAATATGAGAATTGTTAATTTATTCGAACATTTGGCTCACATTTAAATTTAAATTTATACACATTTTCTCATGTGAAGTAACTCTTCCACAGAAAGTGATTTCCCCTTGAAATCAGTAATAATATTCATTATTGTGAAATAGAAACGATAAAAATCACAAATACGTAGATAAACATTATTTTCCTAATTGGCTAATGGATTTTAGAACATTTGTGAAACAGCAATTAAGGATACTTGGATGCCACTTCAATTAAGCATACTATTTTAATTTAAATAATAGAGCTGATTGAGTATATTCAGATTGGCTTTGTATTAAAATTAGTATTAGACGGTTGGCTGAGAATATTTAGACTAACCAACGCTTGTAGCAGCTATTTAATAAGAATATGAGCTCATTGCTTTGGAGCTAATAAGTTGATAAAGCATTAATTAATAACTCTACTTTGTGTGTTCCTATATATTTTGTTCAAAATACTTCATACTCTTGAAGTATATAAAAGGTGTCTACTTTAATAGTGGCTCATCTCTGCACAGTCAGAGTTAAGCATATATTTCCAACACAAAAAATAATTTAAGTGACGTAAAAATTATATGCTGCTGAAAAAATTGCGGAGTCTAAATTTTATGTAATCCCCGATGCAATTAGTCATCTTTAGTACAATATTCTTGGGACACTAAATAAATAAAAATACTAATAAAGGGAATTTTATTTGTGGAAGAGTTAAAAATACAAAAATAATAGCAGACAACAATAAGAAGTAAGAATCCGGTGGATGACTTCATCACATCTACAAAATAAATTTTAAAAAATTAAAAATAAAATAAAAACCTTAAAAAAACTTTATGAAGAATCTACAAAAACTATTTTCAAGTTTGTAGTTGGTGTTTCCCTCACGAGATGGAGGTAGGTGCACGCATCTATTTACTTTGTAACGGCCTCCTTCTTTTGTTCCACAACTTCTATAAAAGGTAATATTTTAAGCCCTTCTTTTCATACTTTGTTTAAAAAACTGTTTTTAATTTCTTCTTTGCGGATAACTGTTTTTCTTTCCAATATATTCCGGAATGGGTTCAGGCCTTAGAGGCTATTAAATTCAGACCTTAAAGTCATTTCCTCTACAGAAAACATATTAGAGTTTGCAATCTGTATGGATGAATGGTCTCTGATGAAGTCATCCACCGGATTCTTATTTCTTATCCTTGTCTGCTATTATTTTTGTATTTTTAACTCTTCCAGAAATAAAATTCCCTTTATGAGTATTTTTATTTATTTTGTACTCCGCAATTGTTTCCTGGATGCTGCTGCACCAGGAAACACTTGCGGACACCAATTAAATTGATTCTATTGATTTTTGTCTTTTTATATATTCATCCTTATTTTTGTATTTTTAGATATTCAATCCTTGGAACACTAACGTTTTAAATAAAAGGGAAAGTTCCACTCTTCTGCGACTAAAACTGGCCGTATGAAGCTTCGAATATCACTATTTTTAATGATTTGAGACAATTTCAATGGCTGCCTCGAAGAAGATCCGTCTATAAAAGCTCGGTGCATCTTTGAAGCAGCTGTTAATTCGCTTAAAAGAATGAACTTCAAGGCTTCATAATTTGGTCAGTTTCATTCGCAGTGGAGCGGAAAACGTTTTTAAATTATTAGTATGACAAAATATTTTACTAATACGACTAATAGAAAATATGACTGTACAAAAACTGAAACTTTGTAATTTATTTCAACAGTACATTCATTGACTAAAACTACATAAAATTTAATTCTTTACATCATTTAAAGCTCTTTCCAGTAAGACGTATAGGTATGCCATATCCATCGGTTTAGAAACTAGATATTGGGGCACTATATTACTCAAATTTAAACCAAATATCTCACATTTTACTTTCAAAATGAGCGCATTGTATGAAAGCTTATTGTACTTGGTTATTGGTGAATAAAAATTTAACATGACTTTAATAATTTGAGCCAAGCACAAATACTATTTTAAAATTTAAATAACTGCGTCAAATCTATATTTAAAGAACCATTTATTTTCATATCATGTAATTCAGTATAAAAAGTATATTTCTGCAAAAACAATAGCTAATGGATAGAAAAGCACTGAAAGTAAAAGAAACATCTTGAAATTTAATATTTTATCAAAAATGAAAAGCATTTTAATGCATACTAGAATTCCCTGGAAGTCTAATATAGATGGTTGTAATACATCTAACATCAAATAACATCAAGTCACGAGAGAATTTATGGATACTTTTAGAGTTAGACGGGGATGCAGAATGAATAATGGATATAGTATATTAATATTTATGAACGCGGGTGAAATATATCGTTTGAATATAAGCGAAATATATGGTGGAATAAGTATATGAGTGGTATATATCATGCTTTAAATGAAATATGGAATGTTAACATTTTATGAATATTCGTAACAGAAATTTCTCTAGAAATGACTTTTGTAACCCTTTCATGGAATATGAACATTTGATTACATTAGTCTAAGGAGTACTGAAATTTTATTGTAATATGTAGTGATATTTTTATGTTAGTGAAACTTAAAGTTATCGAAATAATATTATATCCCTTGCGTTTTGCATAGTTATGGTTTAGATATCCTAACTATTGTTTGATTTTGCATATCTGATACAGCTCTCTGATGCATTGATATTTGTCAAGTTTCGAAGAATAAACTCACTTTTTTTACTAGGACACTAGAATAATTAACCCCTTCTTGGTCTAAAGAGAAAAATTGCATCGTTGAAAGTGGATTCTCCGCTGCTTACACGTCTCTTTATATTCCGCGATTATTTTTTGTATTTCTGAATATTGCTAAGAAATGGCGCAAATAGTCTTACTTTCTTCATGTTTTGGCGGTGAGATTTCCAGCCTTGAATGGAAAACATAATCACACACACATTTTGTCGGAGATTCGAAACAATCCTACCAAAAAGGGGTTAACAATGAACTCTTTATGAAGAAAGAAAATATGCATGTTTTCAGTTGTGTCAATGAGTTTGGTTGTTCTAAATGCAATAGAAGACAAATAAAGTGTTAAGAGTTAAAGTAAACATAGTAAGTGAATCATTTGACAAGTGCTGCTGTCTATTATATGCAACTAAAGCTCTTTTGGTTCGCTTTACTTTTGAAAGAAAACAACATTTCCATTTCAATATGACCCCTAGATTAGTTAACGAAAATTGCGGGTTACACTCTTCTCAACGCCTCATATAAATAATTATTATTATTATTTTTTTATAATTTGCTTCTTTGGAATGCTATTAGTTAAATATCACACCTACTTTGATCTAAATTAAGTGGATAAGAAGTTAAATCAGAAAAAAAGATATCAGTGTTTATATCTAAGTTTCCTCCAACTTTCATACCATACAAAAGCAGTAATAATTCAGTATCGCGATACACTCAGGGATAATTGTTCTTCGATGGATCGGAGAGACAACATTTTAACAATTCTAAACCTGACAACCAGGTAGACGCCATCATTGCCCCATCTATAGAACAAAGTTGACCCTTTGCCAGCAGGAGTTGAAAAAGAAATAGTGCATTTATTCCGGTAGTATTATTAGTCAACTATTTATATTTACATGTTCTGACTACAGAAACTCATCCAGGTTTATAAGAATTATCTAATTCATCACATAGATCAAGGGTTCCCAACCTTCTTTCCCTCGCGTGCCCCTTGATTATTCTTTTCATTTTCGCGTACCCCCTACTATCATA
>BGPR01000243.1:638089-655645 GCA_013235015.1 Araneus ventricosus
TATCACCCAACCATCCGTCTATACAAAGTTTTTATCAATAATATAAGGGCCTGGGTGAGCTTCAGAATCAAATGACTGGAATTCATAATATTTGAAGGACTTATTTTTTTATTTAACGTTTTTATTCCATTTTTACAATAGTATTAGTTTGTAAAAACAGGTCAAACAGTATTGTAATAATCTCGCATAGCTTATAAGGATAGTTAAAATTACTCTTTCTTTATATCTGGGTAAGTTTAGAGACACAACTTTCAATTTGCATGAATTTTGGGGAACAAAATTCTTTACTATCCTTACCCAGATAGCAATTTTAGTTTGCAGCAAAGCTTGCCACAATTTGTCATGGCGGAGTGCAAGCTTGCGGCAAGTTAACGAAAGCTTCAAAGTCACCATGGAACAGACTTGCAGCAAGCTTGCCGTGCAAACTCATTCAAATTATGCAGAAACAGAGTACGAACACAACCCGGGATAGAACTCGCGACCTACAACTAGTTTAGTACAGACGTCGATACCAGCCAGTTCGACTACGAGAGGAGAAAGTGGATTTCGCTAATACGTCCCTGTTGCACGCTTAAATCTATGAACCCTATTCCGCCTCAAACTGCCCCATTCTACAGAGGCTTGGACTTGGGCGGTTTCCTGTGCCTGAGTGCATTTTAGGGGAGAAAAGTAATTCTTTTCTTTGTTGACAATTAATCGCCCAAATTCGGGTAATGTGCTTCTGGAAATTCTGTAAAGAAAGGGAGGATTCCATTCTTTTTTTAGAGTGCGAAAATTTAATTAAATTTTTGAGGTTCTGGAATTTTCAATCTAGCCGGATTCAAAGAGTTAATAATACGTAGGGGGCCAAACGCACTCCCGCCGATTTGGTGCAAAAACACCCGCACTGGCCGGGCCTACCCAAGAAGGGTGTAAGGCCGGGAGAGGACCAGCGGGGAGACAGCCGCCTCACCAGCATGTGGAGGACGGAATTTATTAGATACAATAAAATGAGACAGGCATTGCCCGAGCAGGAGCAGTACTTTTAAATACAAGAGAGCTGGGAGTATAAACATGGTTCGACCCACCTCGGTGGGGAGAGAATAGCTTGATTTACATGTACTCAACCGCCAAGTGTGGCGAATGATACTCACAAAATTAAGAATGACAAAATGAAGGCTCTTTCTTTTCATATAAATTATAAAAACATCCTTAACGCACTAAATTTAAAAACTGCTCGGGCAAGCAAGAAACAGTAAAAATATCTAAAACATATATAAGTATTGAAAAAGAAACAAACAGAAAAAGCAGTATAGATTAGATATATAAATAAGTCAAGATTGAAACAATATAAAAACAAAACACAAACAACACTACAAATCAAACGGCACACAAATAAAAACTATACAAAACACTGAATTAAAAATATATAAATTAAAAAAAATAACTTCTTGGATAGAAAGGAAGAAATTCCGTCAGTCATCGGCAATCCACGTCTCGCGGACCTGGGAATATCTATTCATCAATTACAGAGAGGGTTTTTTCGAGTAAAAGCTGCGCAAGTTAAAAATTACTTTTAAGTCCTATACAGGATGAAAACGGCCAAAGGGGAAGGATAAGGATTAAAAATTTGTAGTCTAAAAATAAAATCAAGGTCAAAAAGTAGTATTCATAGCCCCATCCCCTCCCAACGCCGATTTGGTGCGGAAGTTTGGAGAGGGGGCTGCCAGCTGAGGTGTCGTCCTCGCCATCTGACCGAGGTTCAAAATTACGAGGTTGGTCTCAAAATAGCCCTCGTGTTGCTTCAGAGCGGACCTTAATACAGACGGAATATTACAAAATAGCCCCGCTAGAATTTTAAAGAAAGATCTCGAATCGCCTAGAAAATAAATAGCATCTTGAATTAAAAAATCACTCCTTGGATTAAACTGCCGTGACCGGGATTCGAACCAAGAGCAAGCAGATATACACTCCAATGCTCTATCAACCGAGCCACTGGGACAGCTGGGACAATGTTTCTTATGAAGAAAAATTTGCAGATTCTGCTTTAATTCTCAACAGAAAATCAATTTTTAATTCTCAGAAAAGTGAGAAAAATATCTTCAAAGAATAGGCAGTTGATCGTATTTGGATTCTTTGTATAATTTATTGCGATTAGATTTCTTGAGAATGATGATTAATTACAGTACTTATAAATAGTTGCAACAGCGTAAAATCGATAATTTTCTTCTCAAACACCATAGAGTGAATTTAATCAATTCCTTCTTTTCAAGATTTGTCCATCCTTTTGCTTCTGCATAAACGCTTTAGAAATTGCTCTGTGATTAAAGTGTATTCATAGCCATGCTTCCGGATCTCTCTTTTACAAACTCTATTATACAACTTAATTAAATAAACGATGGGGAATAAATTTCAAATCAATTTCAATAGAGCTAAACTTCGCATCAATAGATCTTTACTTGACCTGTTTATCAGTCACACTGCTTGGTAAACAATCACATCCATTCAAGTTAATGAACGTCATCATTTTTCCGTATCAAGTGCGTTATTTTCTGTCGATTGAAACGGATCATTTCCCCAAATGATGAATGTCCACAGAGAGAGACTAACTGGCTGTCCAATAAATGTCCCCGGATGCAGAGCCGACATTGACACATCGGCTTATTTATCTTCGGTCAATGTTCCGCTTAACAATGATGGATGGGTCAACGCCAGAATATTCCTGCTGGCCGGACTGATAAAAGACTGCCCGCATATAAACATAAAGAAGGGCTTTCCATCTATTTGCTCAACTCTTTCTCTATTGCCGGAACGATTGAGAATACATTTCCTGGTCTCGGACAATTGACGGATGAGAGCGATTCGAGATAAAATAAAAGACAGGCGATGTAGCAAGCATTAAAAGTTGTTCTTTAGGGTGATGAAGTTTGGATAAGGAGTTAGAGAAATGTTAGGTAATGGGTAAAAGAATTATGAAAATCCTGAAGTTTAGGGCATAAGTTGTGAAATCCATGGTGTGAATTCCATAATCGTAAGGATAAGACAAGATGAATTGTATTCTTTCCTTACACTAGATACTTACCTTAGATTAGAAAAAAACACTCAAAAAAGGAATGATCGGTTCATAGAAATGTCAATAAAATCTAAGTTTAATTTGCTTAAGATAAAAACTTGTAAATTACATGCCGATAACCATTCTAAGCTATCTGTACATAATTTTTTTCTTTCGCACACCAATCCTATAAACTATGCTAACGGCTTGCTATAACACTTCTGTTTTATATTATTATTTATTTATTTACATTTTGTCGAAAAGGAAGCACATAATAGAGATAGTGCCTGCATCTTTATCTATCTTTCTGCATGTAAACATGTTAACTTAAGAATAGAACGATCTGAATTAAAGTAATTTGGCACATAGTCATTACACCCAAATTGTATCAAATTTTGGATGAAATCCGTGGAAGGGAAGTGTGTCTGTCTGTTGTTCCGTCCGTTTTCACGTATACATAATATCTCAAAAGCATAAGCGCGATGAGGGAATTTGCCTTCCAGTTTTAACCATTGAAAGCCTTTCGTTTCTTGAAATTAACATGGAAAAAATACTTTAAAAAACCTATTTTATTTTAAGTATGGTTTATGGCTAAAAAACAATTTGTTACCAACTGTCAACACTAGACTCTATTTCATAAAAACAATTCCTTGTTTAAATTCTATAATATTAAACACAGATGAATTTTTGTAAATAATATTACGTATAAGGAGTTTCCTTCAATATTGTGGAATAAAATACGGCATTCTCAAGCGCAGAGAAAACCAGCGGAAGTGTTCTCCCCTAAACTTTCTCGCATACTTCCCCAAAAAGGTGCCGTTTTCCCTTCCCCCGCGTGGATAAAAAAATTCGAGCCTACTGTCACACAGAATCCAATGACTATCAGAAGGTTTTTCATTACAGTGATTGAAAAATATCTAGGTAAAGAATCAAATTCGAAGAGATGCGTACCGATTTTCCGCTCTTGACGGCTCAAGGAAAAACTGACGTAATTCGCTCCATAGCTTTCGCATGCACAGAAGATTGCTTCCAGTACGCATACTCGTGGGGATGGCAGATTCTTTTTAAAAGTAAATTATGCAGACCGACAGAGAGTCAACCATTTGACGGATTTGGCCCAAAGTTTTATACGGACATACATTCATGGTGATAAAACTGTGTACCAAATTTTATCTATATACCTATTCCGGTTTTTGAGTTATAGTGCTCACATGACTGCGGAGAGACAGACAGACTTCCCTTTGACGGATTTTCTCCTAAATTTGAAAGAAACTTACAAATTATGAGTAAAGATCACATACCAAATTTCATCCCTGTACCTCTAATAGTTTTCGAATTATCGTGTTCACAGACACACAGACATAATTCCAAAATTGTGTTTTTCGGACTCTGGGAGGTCTATAACGTAGAGATTCGTCAAAATCTCGAGTTCGAATTTTTTGACGATTACAAAACTTTCTCTTTGTATACTTCGTATACGAGAAAGTAAAAAGCTAAAAAGATGCAGCCTCAAGTGAAAAACATCAATTTATTTTTATTTTTTTATTAGCTCTCAGGCTGCCATCTATATGTCGTAAATAGTTTAAATAAAACTTTTAGTATGTATTCTATTGGCAATAACATGCAATAGAGTTCAGACTTATTCTCAAGATTTTAGAACACAAAACTGGGTACGTTGCTTACCCCTTTCAAAGTCACTACATCTTTTGTTCTGAAAATTACTAAATTTATTTCAAAAATGGGTATTAGACATATAGCTGATCATAAATATGTAAAGGAAAAAAAAATAGCACTTTTTATTTTCAAGAAATTTGTGGTTTCACAGCGAAACCAATGAACGGTAACGGGTTATTATTCCTCTTAATAGTTATCATCAAAATACAATTTAAATTATGCATTTAATTTATAAGTATGCATGATTATTCATTATATTCAACCTTCATAAAATTCGATATTACTCTCAACGATTCAATTTTAAAAAATATGAATTTGTGCAAGAACCCTTATCAATTTGCTTGTCTTAGAGATCGAAAGCAATTTAGCTTTTGCAATCTCGATATATTTGTGACGGTATTGAAATGGAATTTTTATATAAGTTAGCCTATATATCTGGCTCTTAAGTTATGAAAGAAAAATTTCGTTGCGTTTCTCCTATGCGCAGTAAAAAAATGATCAATGTGTGGTTTCACTGCTGAAGCAATGAACGCGAAACAGTTAAAGGCAACACTGAGCATTTAAGAGTTAAAACCGGAACACAATTACAAGAGAAATCTGTCATAAATTTTATCAAGTGACCACTTACTCCACGAGTTGTCGATAAAGTGGTCAACCAGTTCTGGCAAATAAGCATTGTTGTAGAATTCATCGCAGATGAGGTTGTCATCTCGTCAAGGCACTGGCGACAGCATTTCCAGCGTTATAATTAAACACTCAATAAATCATGAGTTGCAAGAGCAGTGAGTGACCAGGAAATTCAGATATTAGGAGAAGAATTTTGCTCTGCTATTCAGATTTCATGGGCTTTTACAACCATGTTACGGGGTAATTGCTCTGTATTGCAAGTCTGATGGCAACTAAACCGGTGAAATCGAGAATGTCATCAAAATACATGATTAATTACAGAAATATAAAGAATGTATAAAATAAATTTTGTGCACTATTTTCAGTCATTAATGAATGATTAGAAATAGCGTCCACATGCATAAAATAAATTTAATTTAATTAATGGATTTACTGCTAAATAATTTTTGAGAATATTGGAACAGTCGTTTTTCCTCTAGAACGCACAAATTGAGAAAATTCAGAATTCGAATACGTTAAGAACTGAGTAAAAAATCGACTTCACATTTTTACAAATATGAAACAAGTCAAGTTTAGTAAAGGTTTGGAAAAAATTTTGCACGTATAACACATTGTCATTCTGTCATATCTTTCTGTAGTTCTTTGAAAAAAAAACTTTTCAAAAAAGCACATACATTTTGCACACTAAGCATTTGATGGTTGAATCCATATCGGATTTCTTCTGCTGTGTAATCGTAACAGGGTCTTTTTCTGGCTTTTCTTAACTTCTTCAGATTGCCTTTAACTGGCTAATAAATCTTCTTCTTTAGATAGTTAGAAGTGATGGTTATTGATAGTGCCAGATTTCCTTATCAACTTCGGACTGTAAGAAAACCAATCGATACTTTGACTACGTGGAGAAAGAAGTTAAACTTTTGATGAATGAGCTGTTTTATAAGGAAAATAAATGACTGAAGATAAAAACACTCACTTACCTCGAGGTGCTTATCTTAACTGTGAGCCAAAAAAATTATTTAAGTGCTTCTTTTTTAGATAAATATTTTGCAGATTTCTTAAATTTAGTTTCAGTCCATTAAATTGAAAAGGGCAAGTTTATCCATTTTTTAAATTAAAAACCATATAATAAATATATTTTTTTCATATAACAGTAAACGAAGAGGCCGTTTTTCATCTTTTCAATGAAATATTCTTTGTCTTAACTCAAATTTAAGACTATCAAAATTAAGTAGAAATTCCACAAATTAAATATAGTTCATCAGTGAAACATTAGATACAAGCATTTCCGCTGTTGCAAAAATACGAAAGCAATCGTATTTCTCTCAACAGTAGCCAGTATTAACGTCTTCTGTCATATTTTGGTGACATAGCGTAGTGCCTAGATGTCAAAAACTGGAACTGAGCGAAAGGAATTGCTAATGGAATTTTCACCACATTCAATCAAGTTGATCCTTTGTCAGGAAGGAAATGTATCATGGATGAAATGTCACCACGGAAATGGAACACGGGGACATTGATACACTTTTTTTGGAAAGCTAAAAATGATTTTACCAACGGAAATAATTCGAACTAATACACTATATTTATGCATTTGTTAATCTAATATAGGATCGTAGTCGAGTTTTGGACATAAATGAAATAATAAAATAGTTATTAAACTTTTTTTCCTAAAAATGGATTTATATCAATCCGCTCCATACAACGGGTACATTGATACACGGAAATATCGAAAATAATGATGGTTAATAGGTCTGGGATTAAAAGAAAAGGTGTTTTATCAATGAACTTTATATTCCAAATCAAGGTTTTAAAGTTTAACAAAGTAACAAACATTTATTTTAATCAAAATTCAATATTTGTACATTTAGATTTGAAAACATTTTTAGACATTTTTAATGAAAAATGAAACATTAATGCCTCAGAAAATAATTTATTTCTACAAATAATAAAGGAGAATGCATGTGTGTGTGTGTGTGTGTGTGTGTGTGTGTAAAAATACTTTGAAAGGAGGGAATGTGAGCCTTTAATTTGAGCTAATAATTTTAATAAATTAAAAATTAAGGGAAATTTCCGCGTTCTCCCTTGATGACTTAATAATAAAACAAAATAATACGAAAATAATATAGCACAAAATTTTTTTGACCATCTGAAAATACAAAAATTATCTTTTCGATGATATTGATTTAGTTTCCGTAGATTTTTTTTCCAATTTTAATAAATTCGTAAAAAGTATTTTAAACCTAATTTACAACAATAATTTTCATTTTGCAATGAAATTCACACCGTGTTCATCGTTTAAAACAAATATTTAATTGTGTTCTTAGATAATTCATTTTTAAGTTTTTTCTATTTCTGAGAACGATTTTGCAAAGTAGTTGCTGTTAAGGCGCATTGATACACACAGAAGATGCGTATCAATGTGCCCCGTAGTCAACTGTATCAATCTGCCACAAGAGACTTTTTAACTTAAAACAAGTGGTCACGCAAAAACAACGCTAAAAAAACCTCAAAACTTAATATAGTTCAGAAAAAGAATGTTTTCTTCCTACCTTTGGAGTAGATTACCTGGCAGGAAAGCGTAATTAGTGAAATAAATCACACAATACGTACTTAGAGTAAAATTGATTTCGATTAGAAGATTAGCGGTTTGATTCATTTGTCAATTAACTGTTGACTTAACATGGCCGAAAAATATACCGTGTGCTAAGGGTTACAGTGGAATATATATGAAGGTATGTGAACATCTTGAGCCATTTCAATCATTAAAATTTAAGAACTGTATCAATGCTCCCGCGTATCAATCTATCCCTACTTTCTGAATTTGAAACCGGGACGATCTATAAATGTTGCATATACAGTGTGCCCACACTTATCTGGTCTAATAGCTAATTTCTAAACTGTTGAGATAGACAAATAGTTCCAATTGGAAAAATACTTTAAATGGAGGGAAAAATTATAATATATGTTTTTGAGTGAATAAATGTATTCTTGAAAAAGTTACAAAATCTAACTTTTATACAGTCCCCTGGCCTATTAATTCTATTTAGTAAATTGTTTTTGACACTCTAACATTTTATATAAAGAAATTTCCACTCTTCTGCGACTAAAACTGTCCGAGTTATGGAGTTTTGAATACCGCTGACTTAGACCACTTTACACCATTTACAGTCTTGGAGACGATCCACCAATCAATGCGCAGCACTTGCTCCAAGAGGCCGCTGATTGGTTAAAAATCATGAAATTCATAGCTCCATTACTCTCTCAGTTTTATTCGCAGAAGAGTGGGACTTTTTTTGTTTAAAGTGTTAAGAGTGTCCAGAATATTTTACTAAATATGACTGATATGACCGGGGGAAACAATGAAAAGTTAGAATTCGTAACACTTACAGAAATATATTTAGTGACTCAAAAATCATAAAATATAATTCTTTCATTTATTTAAAGCATTTTTCCAATTGGAACTCCATGCCTATCTCTAACGGTTTAGAAATTAGCTATTGGACCACGATAAGTGTGGACACCCTGCATATAAGGTGACCAGCTATTGTGCAATGAAAGGAGGACATAAATAAATTTTTTAAAAACATATCATAAATAAAAGAAATAACTTATTCATTGCAATGTTATAAGGTAATATGATAAATGCAGAATAGAAACATTTAAAACATTTATATTAAAATTATGCTTGCATGCCTATTAATTATTATTTAAATGAATACTTTTCTATTGAAGGAATATTCTTTGTCAATGTATCATGTTCTAACAATATATTGGAAATATCCGAACAAGAAATATCCTTCATATTGAATTTTAAGGCACGTTCTGCAACTAGAGTATCAACATTCCATCTCGATTTCTCACTCGTCCAAAAATCATCGGCAATTGAAATAACTCGATTATTATTGACAGAATACGGATATAAACAGAGAAGTCTTGAAATTTCGAAACGAAGGACATTTAGGAGGACATTTGTCGAGGGAGGACAGACAAAAGAAGGATTGTCCTCGCTAAAGGAAGACGATTGGTCGCTTTCATATATAGTGAAATATATTGTTGCAGAGATGTAATGTCGCTTTCCTGTCCCGCTAGTCTTATAGTTGGGGAGGGAGTTTTACAGGGGTAAGTATGGAGTAACGGACATCGGCCTTTGCGGGACCCCTGACCTTGGCGACAATTTTTGCTACCTTGGCGACAAATAGATGATTACAGAAAATGATATCCTTTTCTCGATATCTTTATTAGGAAAGGAAATGCGCTTGAATATATGAGAAAACTCCATGTGACGTCACGGCCTGTCGGATAGAGCATATAAGGACCGCGTTTGGATCAGAAGGAGTAGTGTTGATCCATTGGGAACGACTTTAGAGTTTTGTCCGCAGTGCGAGCTAGGAAGCTGGTGAGCTGAGCGCTATTGAAAGTGCAATTATTGTCGTTACCAGTTATTTGCTGACTGTTTGTATTGCTAAATATGAAACTGCTGAACAGTTATTACCTGTGAATTGCTGTCTGTTTACATTGGTAATCTGTGCAAGAACTATTGTTCCTGTACCTGTGCTACGTGTTTTCCTGCATATTTGTGAAATAAACCATCATTCTCCATTATCCTGTGTGTTGGGCTGTTTACACCATACACCACAGAAAGACTTTTGAAACAATATTTACACAGTGAAATTACTCCCACGAAATCTACAGTGCTATTCAAAAGTCATTAACCCACTGACACCGAGCGAGGCGGTCCTGGCCGGTCTAAAAATTTCCCCTTAATAGCGACGAAGGCCTGCCTGACGCGGTTGGCTTCTTTTGAGGGGAAGGGAGGTTCTGAGATCGCTTCGGAGATAACCGCGGTAGAGGGTCCAATTATTCTTGCCAGCCACAGTCCATCTCCGTGGGTCTTAAGGAAAGGTTATTGCAGGTGGGAGGGGTAAAAGACCACCCAGGTTGGGAGAGTCGAATTCATTTCGTAGAAAAAGTCGCTTCGGGATTAAAGAGTTAAAGAGTCATTATATCTAACACCATTTTTGGGTCAATTACGGAAAATTATAAAAATTCAAATGAGTGCATTCTGACAAGAAATATTGTGCACAAACAAGTTTTGTAAATTGTAGAATGTAGATAACATCGCTTTATACGAACACCACCTATCTGAATTTTTTTGAAATTTCAAAGAGGAAGAAAATATTCAATTTTTCTCAACCAATAGCGAATATTTCTCAATTTTTTTCACATCTGGTAGGAACATGTTTCATATAACATAGCATCTGGTAGGAACCTAATATCTGATATAAACATAAGACCACATGTTCCTACCAGATGTGAAAAGAAATTCAGAAATATTCGTTATTGGTTGAGAAAAATTGAGTATTTTCTTCCTCTTTGAAATTTCAAAAAAATTGAGATAGGTGGTGCCGCTTGTTCCCTATTAGCACAAGATGCTGTACAATATTGCTACGATATCCTCACGATATTATTCGGTATTCAGAATATCGAATAACATTGTGAGGATATCGTACAATATCTTGTGCTAATAGGGACGATATATTCACATCAATAAGCTGTCTTAGCAATTTTGTATACATGTTACGGCCAGTGTTGATAATCGGTTATTGTGGATAATAACCGTTAAAGTGGAGAATCGATTATCCACGGTATTCAGTCGGTTATTGTCCATAATAACTGATTATCCACATTGACGGTAAATATACATTTCTGTAAGTATTTAAGTAAATCAGCATAAGAATTTAAGTAAATTATTCATTCTAGTTCCACGTGCAGGGGTATGGAGTAGTGTTTTGTAAGTATTTAAATTCAACACCTACACAAAAGATTAAATCATTTTTGGGGAGGACGGGTTCAATGTGTGAAAGTCTCTCACGGGTTTACTGGTTGTAGAATATCTCATTTCCCCAGATTAATTCATTTAGTATTCTGAAGACAATACAACAGACAATAATATATAATTTTCTTTTTATTTCTATCCGTTGTTTTCCCATCTTAAATTGTTTTCTCTCATTTATGACGGATTAAATTGACTAACTTTATTTTTACTTTCATCAGAAAGAAAATGCCCATGATGTTTGTATTAAAAGTTTCGCAAATTCAGAGGAAATTTTCTTTTCTCCTGAAGGTAATTTTTTTCGGAGAAGATAGAAGAGGAGGAGACACTGTCCTAGACACTTCTTACCCAACGTGATTTGTTTGAAAGAAAGGAAAAAGAGATCAAAGAAATAATGTGCCATGATCTGAGAAAAGTATAAGGCAGGAAAAAAAACAATAGAGGAAAATATTTTTTTAGAAAGAAGAAAGATGAAATGCTTCAAGGAAAAAAGGCGATGAGAGAGAAGAGAGGAGCAAGAAGTGATGACTCATGTTGCTTGAATATTTATGATACAAAAAACATATAGACATAACGTAAGAAACCTTCTATATATATATACTATTATTACCATCTATAGATATAAAATGCTAACGTTCGTGGCTATGAACAGAGGTTAATTTATCTTTTGTCGACGGCAACGATCGGTTTATTTACAGAAAAAAACAGGTAGCCATGTTAGGCCTAACTTCATGCAATGCTACTATATTCCTTCTGGTGTAAAACAACTTTTTCTCGAAAACGAAAATCAGTTTAGGAACGTCGAGTTCACAATATTTCTTACAATATAATAAAAATTTGCATGGAATTATTTAAAAGAAATCAGTAAAAAATGAAGCAGATGGGCTTAGGCGAACCAAAGAAAGTTCAGAAAATTGTGAAAATAGTTTAAGTCTGTGTGTTAAATTCACAAATTGAGGTGAACACCATGGAGCTTACTGTTATGAACATCGCACATTGGGTACTATTCCGTTATACGCACACCACTTGGTACTTTTATTGTCTTTGCGAATTTTCGTGTAGCGCTGAATCGCCAGCTTGGCTCTATTTATTTCTTGGCGATAATTGACGCGCACTGCATTTTTGGAGAGCTGAAGCATCAGAAGCAAGAATGTGTTAATCTGACCGAAAAGTCGTGGGCAGATGATCTGCGCGGGATTAGCTATTTTTTTTGGAAAATATAACAAGTACTGTTAGTTTCAGAAAACCACGCCTATTACTTTTGGACGATTTTACTCCTCAGATGGCTAATGCGCAGTGAGCAAGTAGAACACTTCTTAACCTTCCGTCGGGCGCAACTAATTGTGAGATAAAGCACTCATATTTTTTTTGTGCCTAAGTGCGGATTTTACCGAGAAAGGGGTGGGACCTCTAGTAACTTCTTGGCTCCCTACCGCTCACACTAGGGTATCGTGGCTTTTCTCTGGTGCTCTTTTGATGTACGCGAGGGACACGTTAATCTGGTAGATGAGTTGCGCCCGATTGCGTTTGCATTTTTGATTTCCCACATTTTAATATTTCTGCAAAAGTTCGTATACCTGTATCCAAGTCCCTAATTCAATGACATTGATCGTTATAATTAGTATACTGTTTCAAAAATGTCGAATTATTTCAAGCGCCCAACGATAACAGTTATTATTGCAAAGGAACCCTACGGGAATACAAACATCAATTCCCTCCTGAATTCATGGATATTTTGTTAGCTGAAATTACAAGAAAATATGTAAAAAGTTATTTAAAAACGCGAGTATAGATTTGTATGATAGAATAGTTCAGTTTGATAAGCCTTTCCTTAAGCCTAAACAAAAATTTAACTTATAATCCCACAGATGAATTGCGCCCGAACCTTTCAGCATTTATATTGCGCGCGACACCGAAGGATAAATACCCAAAACGTGAATGTCCATACATATAAAAAAAATGATTTATTTTTCAAACGTTCCAAATTTACAGTAAATCAATAAATAAAAATAAATTTTTCTGTATATTGCTCAGTAAAAAAAAAATAATCCTCCTCCATCTTTAATATTCTTTACCCAATTTTATTGTAATCAATGCTGATTGGCGCATGCGCAAAAGACTGGACGGTTTCTGTTTCTATAAACGAACAGAAGCTGATATGTTTTTATTGAAAAAAAAGGCGGGTGGCTGTCCTTTCAAACAGCCGTTGATGCTGAAGGCGTAGGACTACTTTACTCGCGTGATTCATTTGTTTCTCGAAGCTTCTCGTAAGTTTTTAAGTTTAAGTAAGTTTTTTTTGTAACTTCTGTTCTTACCCTTTATCTCTAAAATAAGACAATAATTACGTTTTTAATATATGTAGTTACCGAGATATAGAGGATCGCGTCAGCAATTCATGCGCATTTTTGCCCAACTTTGCGACTCAATAGTCGCAGAACTACAATTCCAATTTTGAATTTTTTTGTAACTTCTGTTGTTACCTTTTATCTCTGAAATAAGACATTAGTTACATTTTTAACGTATGTAGTTACCGAGATATAGAGGATCTCCAATACCAAGTTTTGTGGAGTTTTGGCGTGTGAATCAATTTCCTTCCGTAGTCCTACGTTAAAAAAACTACTTTGGAAGGAGAAACTTTTTAAAGCTCAAGAGAGATCATTTTTGGACGGAATAGAAAAATGAGACTTATGCAACATTTCTCATGTCTTCTTTATGGTGCCTCTCTTTATATCATGTAAATATATGCTCACACGCAACAAAGTGTTTGGCACGTTGGAAAATTCATACGAATAGATTTTATGGAGGCGTGAAAAATACCGTCTATAATAGTACAGTCCGAACTCTTAATTAAATTATATTATAATATACTACGGCTGTATATTGTACGATATAGTTATTATTAAAAGTTGTGATTACATTGTTAGAAGTGCTGTAAATTCCTTTTCGATTCAAATGATAATTGGCGTATCATCTTGGCTTGATATGCTGAATATCGGCGGATCCATTAAAATACAGAAAACCATTAGCACTTATGTGGTATTAATACAGTGGTGGCCAAAGATGTCGAAACCTTTTGAAATTAGCACATTTTTTGAATATCTCCCGAAAGCCTAAATGGATTTTCCTTGAACTTCGAACGTGTAAAGAATAGTTTTAAGCACACAATTTGCATTGAAGATTCAGTCATGAAGGGATTTAGGGGATCAACAAGGAATTGTTGAAGATGAAAAGGGTTTCTGTCTCACTCCGCTCCACAGAAAGCTGATAATGCTATACAACTTTTATCAATGGTTATGTTTGATATGCACATTGCTTACATGGATTTTCGTAGAAATAAATAGTATATTCTCGATGATATAAAAGTTTTCTTAAAAAATCCGAAATTTTCCAGCATGCTTTTTTCTTACAACAAGCAGAGTTTTAAACGAAATTTACAGAATATATGTAAACATATTTGAAAACCATTATATTAAAATTTGAAACAAATACTTTGAATATTAGAGAAAATATGAGTGTATTAAATAATTTCTTGCTGTGCAAGCGTGAAAGGTAGAGTAAATGTCCTTTCACAGCTTCAGAACCAGATATATAGAGCAACTTATATAAAAATTCCAGCTCAATACAGTTAATATTCGTTCCGATATCGGCATTGCAGCGAGCAGAATTTCGGTACCCGGAAATCATCCCGGAAAGCAAGGCGCCTAAATGAAAGTAACAATAGCAGACGTTATGGGCGTCAATTAATGAGAGTAAAAATTTGAGGGGATGAGTCATGACGCTAAATTCTAATGTTCGGAAAGAGTTGTATCAAAGACAATTCCTGCTAATTTATAAGTTTTTATTACAATTGTAAAGGGCTCCAAGTTTCAAATCACTTGGAATCAGGAGTGGCGCTAGAATCCACCGGACAGGGGGTCTCCCCGACAAGAGGGGGCACGAACTATTGTGCAAGGGAAGAGGCGTAATGATGACCCTCTTAAATTTTCGCCGGATCTTTTTTCATCTACTAGTTGAATAGCCCGTTGCGAGTACGAGGTACAAAAATTTGCCCCAACAGGAGGCTCCTAGCAGCCAGGGGAACCCCACTGGCACCACCCCTACTTAAAATGTAAGTACAGAGTTGCCTAGTGATAAAAATTCACCAAACACAATAAATATTTTTACGCATTATTCAATCTTCAATTAATTTAGTTGCATAATGATCTGCGTTCATATGATGCGTAGGAATCATGTTCTGACTTTTCCCTCTAAAAACCATTTCGCATTTCTACCAATACAGCACGCTTTTAAGTTTTTAAAGTGATTTGGAACTGTAATCCCATTTCAATAGCAAATACATGAAAAGTGGAAATTCTTAAATGTTCTTCAGCAATGGGATGAAAAGTTTTAAAATCTTCTTCTGTTACCTTTCTTATTGCTATAAACATTAAACTTACATGAATGAATCTGAAATGAGTTTTTCCGAACGTTTTTAACAGAAGATTACTTATACTATTAAAATTCAATAAAATATGCATTAATATTCATTACTAAAACTTAAATTACAGATTAAAGTGCCGTAAAGCGCCAGCTTTTTAGGCGAAATTCAAAATACATTCCGAAAGCAATCATTTTGAAATAAGTTTTTAAAGAAAGCTTTCGAAAGATGGATGTTATGGTTTCCTTATTTTGGCCGCTTTTAACTGCCCAATATCGTGCTCAAGGATAATTTCAGTACAAAACTTAAATTAGTTTCGTCCAAAGATTTTCCAATAAAAATCGGTGCTGTGTGGGATAAAATACTTCTAAACAGACATTGCTTGCGCTAACTTTCATCTTGTTCTAAGCATCACAAAACCAATTCGTTGCGTCACCAAAAAAATATTTATGGCTATGTAGAATATATTAGTGCAGTGAGATGTAGTTTCCTGTTTCAAAATGTAACGTTTTTCCTTCTCAAATATTTTGAAAAAGAAGTAATCAAAACTTTTATAGGAGAAAGTTCTAGATAAAGCACCTTTGCTCTCAGAAATGATGTGGAAAAATTGTGTGGCATCTGGAAGGGGCAAAAATAAGCAAAAATCTTCACCCGAAATGTTACTTCTATTGCGGTATTTTTTGATGCAGCAATTCCATCATTTAAGGTATCCGACTGGTTTAAAATTGTCGTTTTTGATGAAATTATCAAAAACATTATGACTTAATTTTGTAGCCTGTTTAATCAGCTTTCTAAAACTGTCTCACTTTTTACTCTACGTGAATTACACATGGAGTTACAGCTGTTTTATTACCGAACTGTAAGCGTTATTTTATGTTGCGTGAAAACTTGAAATGTGTTTTCTGAGAAATGATATTTTTGAGGAAAACTGTCGACCGTAACAATGATTTCTCAAAAAGTTATTCATGTATTGATATGAAGTTTTCTGAGATTGTTTTCTGTAATATGCTTTATGTTTTCCTTTAAAAACTAAGGTCAATTTTAAAATCAAATATTATTTTTAAGTGCTTAAATATAAACGAAAAGCATTTTTTTTATGAAAAATTACCAGTTTACTAACTATGTTCAGCTATATCTCAAAACTATTTTGAAGTACAAGAAATATTTTAGAGCATAACACAGATAACTGTCATAAAAATGTACTCCTATAAGATTTATGTATGATGTATGATATTTATGTAATGATTTTGTTATGGCTGTTAGCGTAAGACAAATATTTTAGTCATTTTTCTTCAAATTTCTCAGTTTTTTTTAAACCAACATTATTTTGAAAGCCTAATTTTACAATATTTTCATAGTTTTAAAACATATGCAGTTGAAAAATAACATTAAAAAATATATATAACTTATTTTTTTAAAAAATGTCCCTGAACACAGTCGGATATAAAAGTAAATTTATAATGTGAATTTCCGTATTATTAATGCTTGTAAGAACAAAAGTATTTTTTAAAAATTTTCAGGCAATACTTTAGTCATAATATTCATAAACAATATTTTAATATTTCTTCTTAATACATCCATTCATATTAACCAATTAACAACAAAACGGCTTTTCGCGCCTCTAAGTGATAAGCATCTGATCACCCGAAACTGCCCAAATCGCCAATGTAGGATTAAACCTAAAAAGACAGAAAAAGTATTCGTAGATAATTTATTATCATTGCCCACATGCCAAATGAAATTTACAATTATAATATTATTTTAAAGCGATAAAATTGGAAAATTGAAAAACATGAAGAAATCAGAATATGCAAATTTAGTCATTGCTGTCTCACACATCGACATTTATACAGGGTGAAACCGTAAAAGAGTCCCCTCGTCCTGCCTTATAGTATGGCGACATTGCAGAACGATGGCTGCAACAGCTCGGATGCTGATGTCGGATTTCCATGAGAATTCATCGACGTCATCGGTGGA
>BGPR01000243.1:655655-737221 GCA_013235015.1 Araneus ventricosus
GCTGATGTCGGATTTCCATGAGAATTCATCGACGTCATCGGTGGACTATAACTGCCTTATAGTATGGCGACATTGAAGAACGATCTCTGCAACAGCTCGAATACTGATGTCGGATTTCTATGAGAATTCATCAACGTCATCGGTGGACTGTAACTGAGCAACCACCACTACGATACCCTCAGGAGAATCGAGTACCCCCTTGCTTATCCCGCGAATTCTCATCCACGTATTTGCGGTGTCCACCCGGGAAAGTTATACAGGCATACAATATACATAAAGATTTCAACCGTCCTGCAAAAAGCACACGGTTGAAAGTTGATGACAGTTACCACGAGCACGTTTTTCCATTTAAACAACTTGGTGTGTTATATAACATTCATAATTTTTAAAATTCCAAAATATATCAAAACGCTTCATAGAATACACATTTAAAAATTTCATCACATCACAGGATAATAATAGAACAAGCAAAAGAACTTAAAAAAAAGAAATTCAGCTTAAGATTCAATTTTCAGATTATTATTTATCATGACATTTTGCATATAAAATTAAAATAATTTCTTCACACATGATTTCGAAAACAGCATTACAATAACACTTCAATCAATAGGGTATTTTTCCTTATATAAACATATATATACAGGTGTATATCAAAAATCGCCGAGAAACTTGGAGGAATGATAACACACATTGAGATGAACAAAAAGTAAAGGTAATGGAACATGGGATCGCAAATGACATTGAGTGGGTGAAAATCGCTAGAATCCGTCTTCAAATGTGACGTAGTTAGGAGTCGCCAGACCTTAACCCATTGAACTTTTTCCCTTGGAGTCAATGAATTCACTCGTTTATGAGACACCAGTCGAGAAACCGGAAGATCTGATTGAGAGGACCCTGGCGCGGCATCAGAAATTCAGGCAACATCCGGAATCTTCGCGCGTGTCGACCAGTCGTTTTTATGTTGTCATGGAATGACGTTCACGGGCGCCATTTTGACCAACTATTGTAACAATTTTGTTTGTTTTGTGTATTACGATCTGCGTTGTACCTATGCTGTCCAATAAGTGCTTTCTTTGCTGATTTCTTCGTTTCCACCCCGTCACACTTTGCAGACGCATTTTCGAGATTTTCATGCTTTCATCGTCAATTGTAACCCCACATTCCATCGCATTTTTTGTTCGCCTTGATGTGTGCTGTCGGTTCTCCAAGTTTGTCGCTATATATGGCATACATCCTGTAGACTGACGCGTAAAGGTATTTGACTTGTAAGAAGAAATTGTTTGAGCTTTATTAGTTTCTATGGAAGTCAAAAATTAAATATATCTGTTGCCACTCCAGAAAGTGACGTAATTGAACGCTGAAACTTTCCTCCGTTTCAGAACAGGCATTCGATCGTATGTAATGGCATGTTCTGTGACGAGGAGAAATAGTTGACCCCAAAAAAACTATATTACCTAAAATACATTCAAACATATTAGTTTCTATAAATATAAAAAAAAAATTATTTTATACTTGGTAAATGTGAATGCGTATATTAAAGAAATTTATAACTAAATTAATTAGTCATAATGTTTTAAGTTGGTGGCAGCATCTTTTGAATTGAATGCGTGTGATTCTAAAGTAACCACCAGTGTCAAGTTAGGAGTCATTAAAAAGTTTGCTTAATTGGTATACTCTCTGTATTTGTTAAATGGATTATTACTGCGATTCTGCTTCAAGAACAAAGATATAGATTAACTTCATAACAATTCTATCATTGAGAAAGAAGATAAATAAAAATAAAGTAGCCTTATTTTATTTATTGCAAGATTACATCTAATTTTACAGCACCAGAATGCACACCACAAAAGTATAGCACCACCAACAAAGGTATAGCACCATCAACAAAGGTATAGATTGACCTCATAACAATTCTAAAATTGAGAAAGAAGAAAAATAAAAATAAAGTAGTCTTATCTCATTTATTGCAAGATTACATCCAATTTTACAGCACCAGAATGCACACTACAACTGTCGGTTTGTTTTAAAAATGTACAATATGTCACTTATATTTTGTTTAGCTCGGAGAAAATAACTAAATTGAAAAAGATCTAGAGGAAAGAACTGTAAGGGAATGAAAGAGATTGTGAAAAAAGGTAAGGGTTTTCTATTGTACCCTGGCATCTAAAAATACTGCTAAACGTTCTTTCTTGATCATAGTTACTTAAAATAGAATGTATCATTCAAGAGATTAGACGATCAAGGCTTCCGAAGATCTTCTAATGCCATCTACTGAGCTTGAAAACCAGAAGAAGTATCACTTAATAATTATTAGTTCTGCCAACAGTAGACCTCGCATCCAAGAAAGGAAAACAATTTAAGATCTGCTATCTATTGTAATTCTTAAAGCCTTAGCCATTTTGTTTCGAATGCCAATTACTTACACAAGTCTCTGCTTTTGTCAATATTCACATAATTGCAATTAAATGTCTGTTTTTACCAGTATTAACAAAATAGCAATTAAATGTCTCGTCATTACCAAAATGACTGAAATGTTTTGATGGCGCCAAATTCACCATAGACTCGTCATACGTGGAAGCCGTAAGAATGACCGCTCTCTTGAAACAGAATCAAAAAATAAAAATCCATACACGTATGTCATTCTTAATGACTTCAAGGATCATTCATGTCGAATCCAAAGAAAATCACTCACAGCATTTGGTCGTGACTACTTAATAAATAGATTTAGATTCGAAATGCTGAAAGGTCAAGCTGAATCAGGACCTCGCTTCGGTCGGTCAGCAAGTATGCATCAGATTTTGTCACAGTTAATGGACCTACTCGAGCCATTTCATTCGGATTGTGAATTGGCATTATAATTTGACTTCCAATTTCGGAATTTGCTATATGTAATTCTGAAAAAAGATAGTGGAGTTCGTCGCTCCAGACTCAAGTGGATATAAAATGTTGTGACCACTTGATGTGAAAATTTATCGCGAATGAATATACAGGGTGACCACACTTATCGTGGTCCAATGGCTAATTTCTAAACAATTACAGATATACGTATAATTCCAAATGGAAAAATGCTTTAAATAAAGGGAAGAATTATATTTTATACTTTATGAGTCACTAAATACCTTTCTGAAAACGTTACTAATTCTAAGTTTTTATACGGCCCCTGGTCCTACCAGTCATATGTAGTAGAATATTCTCGACACTCTAACATTTTAAATAAAAAAAAGTCCCACTCTTCTGCAACTAAAACTGAGCGAATTATGGAAATTTGAATTTCATGATTTTTAACCAATCAGCGACCTCTTCGAGCAACTGCTGCGCATTTATTGGTGGATTGTTTTCAAGACGTCTATTCAAATGGTGTAAAGTAATCTAAGTAAGCGATATTCAAAGCTCCATAACTCGGTCAGTTTTAGTCACAGAAGAGTAGGTCTTATTTTTGTTTAAAATGTTAGAGTGTCAAGAATATTTTACTAAATATGAATGATAGGACCGGGGGATTGTATAAAAATTTAGATTTCGTAACTTTTTCAGGGATATATTGATTCACTCAATAAACAATTATTATAATTTTTCCCTTCATTTAAAGCATTTTTCCAAATGGAACTATATGCTATCTCTAACGGTTTAGAAATTAGTTATTGGACTAAGATAAGTATGGCCGCCTTGTATAAAGAGAAGAAAACTTATTTGGTGTTTGATACATTTGGTTTAAGACAAATTCTACAATTTTTCTCTTGAGAGATTTGAGACATTCATTTTTTGTCGCTTCATATTTATTTTGAAATATCCCCTAATTTTTGTGAGTAGTGTTGTTTAACTCGAGTCTACTATTTTTGTGTAAACATCGAGTTTCCACAAAACAAACTATTCTCGTATAAGCTAGCTTGGTGTAAAAGGACAAATTAACAGAATCACTTTCAGCTCAAGAGAATGCAATTAACAAAAGGGGTAAACGAGAACAAATGACATCCATTTGTAACTCCGTAAAACCTTAAAATTATGCTGGTGACTGAAGTAATTTCTTCCCTTTCCGCTATCTTTAATTTTTATTGATAATTCTTTTAAATGAAAGAGAGGCTTTAAACCTCTAAATTCCCTCCGAAATGCTTATATCTCCTTGCGTTCATTCATTATTTTCCTAAACATCCGTTAGTTAAGACGTTAATTTTACTGTTAAAGTGTTTATTGTTGTCTCGATAACAATTTGGCTTCGCTCCAAATGTTTCTCTTTATTGAAGAAAGAATTAATTCTTCTTTAGCGAGGATATTATGTGCCTTAAATTAGACAGCCCGATCTTTCACATTGCATGCTCTTTTTGTTTTATCTACAATGCTCTAATATTTAATTTTTATAGTTGAATATTAAAATATGTTCACTTTCGAACATTTTATTTAATTTCGGAGTGTTGTAAAATATAATTATCCAGATTTCGTGTAAATAGTTCTTGTCACGAAGTTTATACGTTTAAGGGGCAATTGTGAAACTTCCAAAAAACATCATTGTTCGCACCGATTTTGGACAGTTATTTTACAATTTCTAAAGGAATTTCACTCACTACGTTGCATCCATTTTGTATTAAAACAATTACAATGATATATGACTTAAAGTATTAAATAAAAATTAAAACTAAATGGGAAGAGTAGAAACTTGGGATTTTTGGCCCGGCGATCTGATAAATCGAACTACGGATTCCATCTCTTGGTAATGGGTGACTGGGGCTGAAATTCCGTTATTCCTCGCTCCTCGAATTGCATTCTAGTGTTACTTGAAACTCAAGCCGATCACTTACGCTAAAGGCTGTAGGCTTTAATGAAGTCTCCTCGAAGCAGTAGTAGTGTTAGAGTCCTCATTACGGAGGGGGGGCACGGTATGGTGTACAGGATGAGTTGCTAATATCATGACACCTATTTTTTTCATTTCCAGTTCTGTACAAAGTGAGGGACGTAATGATGACACTCTCAAATTTACTCCAGATCTATATTTATCTACTAGTTGAATAGCCTATTCCATGAACGGATTACAAAAACTTTCCCCGACAGTGGGCCTTGCCCCCTGGTCTCGCCATTGGCGTCAGCCATGCCAGATAGTAAAAAGGGCATGAAACCATTGCTAACGGATTTTAAGAAAGAACGCAAAATACAGGGTTTCCGAGGAAGATCTTGATTATTCTAAAAATTGAAAACAAGAATGCATAAGAAGAAATGAAATGCAATTAGTGACAAAAGAATGAATAAATATAACAGTTAGTTTTAGTATCAATAGTCTGCGGCAGATGTCGCTAAATACTTGGCAGCTCACTCAGGAGGAAGCTCAATGTATTTTGTTTTCGTGTATGACGTCCTGTTCTCATCCAAACTATGAAACAACCATAATGGTTGTAAGAGGGGCAGGGTTCAGTGTATATTGTGGATAATGGAAACAAAATAATTGAAAATCATGCGAAGAAAGTTTCGCCTGATGCACCATAGAAGTCTACGAAATGTTCCTTCAATTCCTGCATGGATGCAGGAGATTAAAGACACAGGAAATCGAGTGCAGTCTGCGGTCTTCTTCGTGTTATTAAATGAGCTCACATAGAGCTACACTGAATGTATTGTAAAAAACTGTTAGATTTCTTCATTATTTTGCCGCAAGCCAGAAACAAAAAGATTTTTCGGAGGTAAACAGCTTTAGACATGTCTAGGCAGCATCATTATGTCTAATGTCTAAATTGATTTTGGAGCTTTAAAACAATCTATAAACCAACGGTTACAAAAAGCAAAGGAAATTCGAATTTATAATCCGAAACATCGTAGTATGATAATGCTTTAGGCTCTTATCTGTGTTGCCTTCGTCAGGCTTGATTGCATCAGCCGAGGCATTCAGTCCGTAGCGATCTTTACATCTCACTATTTAGAGAAGGAATGAAAGAATTTATCATGCTAATAATTGCGAAAGTGAAAATTCTGCTTTTATATTAATGTCTAAAGAAAGCAAGTTTTTTTTCATAACTTCAACATTGGCAAAAGCATGGGATTGAAATATTTGATGAAACAATAAAATTGGTTTGAATTTCATTACCACAATAAAAAACATTGTTACCAATTGTGTCCTTAATTAATTTTGAAAAAGTGATTAATATTAAGCAAAAGATTGTACGAGTATGGTATGAGAGTACGGAAATGAAATTGGTGTCATTGAAAAGCTAACTGGTTGAATTTTTAAAATGTTGTAAAAATAGTTTTTGTGCAATAATATGAATTATTAAGGGGAAAAATGATATTTCTATTGATTCTTAATTAATTAACGATCTAACTAAAATTTTGAAATAAACATTTTCGTAGTGAGCGACTACAATTCGAGAAGTAACTACGTGGAAAATATGGTAGCTCTAGGAACAACGGTCTGTTCTATAGAGCGTTGCATTTTTCATGTTATTATTTTTAAATAACACAATTTTCCGAAATAATGCCTGCCTGAAACATTTTTATATTTAAAAAAATGTTGTTTTTTGTATTTCTGAAATAAGTTTCCGTAAAACTTAGATATAAATAATACAAACCTGAAGATAATCTTAAGAATTTTGATTTATTTTTAAACGAAAATGTTTTATTGGATATGTAAGCATATTTAATATTATTGGCTGATAAAATTATGACTTCAATTTATTTTTGTTATAACAGTGTATGATACCAGATAAGTGGCAATAGTCATATGTTGACTTATTTTGAAGTTGATTTAAAAATAAGAGACGAGTACGAGTACGGTTGAACGATGTTACGTCGTACGTAGATACGAAGTTTAATAGTTTTTTTAGTGTTCTAATAAATGTTTGTTTAGTCTGAGAAGAATTATTATGAATGTCAATCAAAATCCAACAGATATATAAGAAAATTTCAAAATTATGAAAACAGGCAACTGTGCATTTTTCACAGAATATCTAAACACTTCATCATTCTATATAAATCATTAAAATAGTATTCGTTACTGTATTTTATCCTATATGCTTTTATTAATTTCCAAATATTTTCAGCATCATAATATTTGAAAATTGCCATTTTTATATACAGATAGCAAAATTTGTACGTTATATAATGAATATTTATCACTATTAATTCTAACTAGATTAATAACAATTAATTTGAATATTATTTCTATTTATTTATTCAGATTTAATCTAGATCAATATCTATTTATTTAGATACTAGAAATTCACCCGTCATGGTATGACGAGTGCAAATTGCCTCTTCATTCGAGAGATTTCCCGTCAAATTTGACGTTTTTAAATAGATACATATGCGAGAGAAATGTTTAACATTGATTGAAAGCAAATAAAATAAACATATATTTTATGACAGGAAATATTTTTTTTATTTACATATTTCTTTACTCAAACTATATCTCGCGCATGATATGCCACTGACGTAATTTACTACTTTCTATTAAAAAACGGAAATTAACTTCAAATATAGGATTAATATAATTTAAAATTTCTCTGGAACTATTGATCATAGCGAGATAAATTTTATATCAATCGATAGAAAATTTTATTTCACTATTTTAGAGCTATGAAATTTGAAATTAGAACAACAATTACTCTTTTAAATTTAAAATTACTGAAATTTAGGTTCTCTAACAATGAAATAATGTTGTTTAACGCCTCGCATTGATATAGCGCGAGTTTTATTGTTGGTAACGTTAGAGCGTTAACGAGAGATCTGGGCTATTATATTAGTAATAATTTGGAATATAAATGTCTTAACTCAATGAAGATAATTTTATATTATAATTCAACTAGTAGATAGAGCACTTTGTAAAAATTCAATATTATAATTAAAATTCATTCACTGAAGATAAAGTTACCATTCGGTCCCCTTTTCGTATTCATCAAAAGCAGCATATTTAGCAAAAAACAGCAAAAACGTAATTAACTAGAAGATTTGGGTCCGTTTAAGACGGGATTTTAGCCCTCGAAACACATCTCATATCCCATTTTCACAGATTTACTAAAGAAAGTTATAGTAGAAAATCTCATTTACATTGGCAGAGTGCTTAAGAAATTTAAAAAAACATGCAAAACGGAACTGATGAATCAATTGACACTAATCTTCATTTAATAATAACCTTAATTTCAATAATTACTTTCGTTTCGACCGAGTAAAATAAAGCAAAATCCACTAACAGAAAAAAATTACCAAATACAAAATAAAAAATACTAGAAAAGAAATAAAACTGTTAACGCGGCTCAATTTATATATGAGGAATGCCATGAATCAATTGCCACGAACTTTCGTTTTCATAAATAACTTTACCGAGGCAAAAAGAAATGAAACAACTTAAGTCATTTTATTGAAATTTATTCCAATCCAGCATGAATAAAAAAAATTCTGAGTTCTTTGACGCCATAACAGAAATCGAATTTTCGCGTTCCTTAATGACGCAGAGCAAAGGGGCGTGTTTTTTATAGGTGTAGACAGATCGTATGATTCTGTTTGGCACGTAGGCACACCAAACCACGTGAGAGCGTTACTTCAATCTTTGGCTTTTTATATATATTAATTAGACGCAATTTCTCATCACTTGTCCATAAATAACTCAAAAAGGGTGACATTTAGAAGAGAAGTCCATGAGCTCTCTTGGTCGAGTTCGTAAGCAAGCCGTTGAACAAATTTCTATGACATGCTTTCAAGTGAATGTTCTTCCGTCTCCGAGCTAAATCACATCATCTTTAATTTATTCCAGATTGTTAGTGCAATGCTAGACAAGCCGAACTAATTATGATTAAACTTGTGATTTGGAATTTTGAAGAATGAAAAGTTGGACACGTAATTTTTGCTTTCTCAGACTGAATGAAGGAGAACGGATCACTCGTCCTAATGAGGCCTCCGGATAAAATGGTGAGGCCGTTCACCATCATTGCCGGATTCAGGCTTGTTTTAATTAGGCGGAATGATTGGGGAGGGCAAAAATTGCGTAATTGACTTTGGGATAATAAGTAGAAAATATTTCGTTCTGATGGTATATAGAGGAAGACATTCCTGTTATGTTCCTTTGATTGATTTAATCGAGATATATAACAGAAGTTCTTATCTTTCCAAACAATTAGTGCAATCCCAGCTGGCAAATGTTTGTGAAGTAATTATATGAATTCGAAGAATTTCACAAAAGAATAACGCATTTCTTCATTGCTTTTGGAAAAATCTATGTGATTGGGGGGAGGGGAACTGCGCAATTGACTTTGGGACAACACTTAGGGAATGTTTCGTTGCGGTGGAATATAGAGGACGTGGAAAAGTTCTATTTCGCACAAGCTCATCAGTAGAAAATATTTATCTTGTTATATTTAGACTTCAAAAACGTAATAATGACAGTGTACTTATCTGCGATCCAAATAATGACATGTAGTAAGGGATTCAACATCTTTTATTTGCTTGTCGACATGGAGATCATGTTGTACACATAGTAAATCAATGATTCACGCTCTTATGCTCAGCAGATATAATGATACATTAATCACTCCTAAACATATTCATCTTACGATAATGTGCCTCTCTCTTGAACATTCAACAGAGTGCACATGAGTTCTTTACTTAAGATCCCAAAATGTGTCCTGAAAAATGGGTGACACCTCACAGTGGAAGCGTCGATGAGAGAACTGACTTTCTAGCTTACAGCAAGAAGTCAACTTGAAAGAAAGGTTAAAGGTTGAAGGATGGTCCTCTCCCATCCGGCCAGGCCCTCACGGGGTTCAATGGACCGACCTCTCTTAGTTTTGTGGGGAAGTTCGTAACAGAGGATGTGTTTCTAGTTGGTTTTGTTTTTCAGATCGAGTTATTCTAGATATGAATCAATTGATTTTAAAAGGGGACTTCTGACATCTAACGGATAACTGCTAGGTTGATATTAAAGGGGTCTTCTGCGGAGAAATCTCCTTCTAACGTCATACGGAAACTTTGATGCTTTACAACAACGTAGCTGTGAATGGCAGAAGTCTCGTTTGAATACCAAATAATGTATTCACCTTCACCAAATTAATATCGAAAATAAAAATATAATTTCGGCAAGACTGTAGAAGTCCCATTTCAAAATCAAGCGGTTCATATGTCAGGAATTTTTGTGTTTTGGAACAATTTGTGTAATATTAGCCGCCAGATTTTTGTTAAATATTACAGACTCTAAAAGAATTTAACCCTCCAAGTACTTATCCCGCGATTTCCGAGGGTAGTAAGTAAGACTATACACAGCTGCATCCAAAGATTTTTTCGAGCTAATGTATTTAATTTGTACTATTATAGCTTTGAATCATATTATACATATTATAGCTTTACATTAAATAACTATTCGTTTCGTTTCATCGATAGTTGAACATGTTTATAAACGTAGAATTTAAATAGTGATTTCAAATATCAGCACTTTGAGGATTAATTTTTCACATCTTTTGGAATACTAACAGAAATGTTTACTCTCTACTTTCTAGTTCACTTTTACAATATGCCGCATTTTGTGCTTAGTTCCACCGTGTAGGGAACCATAGTTGTGACAAAAATCTTGTATATTAGACAAATTTCCTTTGACTGCATGAGCACGAAATTTCATACTATACCAAAACTTTTGTGTGAAGATAACATACCAATAACATAATAACCACAATAGTACAAACAATTACAATAGTATGCATCTTAAAATGCGTAAATCAAAATATGAAGAGAAAAAAACTTAAGTCTTTGAGCGTGACGGTTTGAAAGATTTATGGTTTTCAGTTTTTTCAAACAGGTGATTCATTCGAAACTACTTTAATCCTCAAGGTCAACGAATGTAGCTGAAAGGGAGGGAAATCACTGTCAACTGATTTCAGGAAGAACGCAAAATATACCTAGCTTTACGGCAGGTTAAAGTGAAGTTTGTTGGTCTGTCTATTTGTGCGTTAACTCAAAACCACCAAGAAACTAGACAAATCAAAGTTGGAATGTGGGTTTTTCACTCATATTTTAGAAGTGGATTGAAATTAGGATCCTATCGATCAAGGAGTAATGCCGTGTAATGGTGACAAGCTAATGTCTTGTCACCATAGCTAGTGGCTTAGCTAGGGAAAGTGTCACACGCGGAACAGTACGATTTTTTTGACATAAGTTGTCATCAATGGCTTAGCAAGCGTTAATGGCGCTCGTGATAAGGTATTATTATTATACTCAACACATTTTTCTTTAAAAAATGGCACAAACACGGACTCCATGGTGGTAGTAGATTATCTTTAGTAAATTAAGCAGCTAAACACGTCGTATTGTAGACGCATGCTTGGGACCAGAAGAGAAAATACATTCGCGGGTTTCCTCCAAGACGGGCTACATGCTTCGGTCCTAGTAGACACTAAGAAAACTTAGATTTTGATTCTCATCAGATGGAAATACAAATATTAGTTTTAAATATATTGCCTAAATAAATATTTCATTTGTGCAGATCCCTTAAAATGCATAATTTAGCTATAGAATTTAGCAACATCTACACAGTGGCGTAACGAATGTAAGTGGCGTCCGGGCCATGATATGATTCTTTCGCCCCCCTCTCCGTCAGTATCCTTGGTTTAGCTTATGTAAACCGCGCCAGGACATGGTATTGTTTCTACACCTAAGTATTTCATTCGATCTACCGTTAATCGTATTTGACTTGGAAATGTGACACTCACACCATTGATATCTAGTCACCATGGCCAATGGCTTAGCGAGGAAAGGTGTCACCCAGGGTACATTGCGATTATTTTTACATCAGTAGTCATCATTGGCTTAGCAAGCGTAAATGGTGCCCATAATAAGGTATTATTATTATCTTCAACACATTTTGCTTTAAGAAATGGCACACAGTACTCCATGACTCCTTGCCCCGAGGTTGCTACGCCACTGCATCTACAACAATTGATTAATGGACTACTTTATTTCACCTTCGAAACGTAATCAAACGAATGAAATTTGAGCATTCTTTTAATGTTATTGCAACGAATGCAAAGCACAAATGAATCAATTGAAGAACTTTTTTAAGGCGTTCAAGAAAAAGGAGAAATGATTATTTTCCAAGTTGCTATCAGAGTGTTAAGGCTGAAGAGAGCACTCTTGGATCTATGGTAGGAGGCTCATTTTTGGAAGAATAAAAGAAATAATTCCAATAATTATACGAAGTGCTGCACGATAACAAGTTGCGGTTGCTAGCGTTATTGAGAAATTCCGACTTGATGAAAAAGCTTTTTTGGTCCGATTCATCTGATACCCATAACTATCAGGTACATATTCGTGAATACAATGTTGCATTATCTATAGCGTCTATTAGTGCAGAAATAAATATTCTAGATGGAATTGAACCTTATTGCATTTTACATTTTTTTGCACTTTTATAATTTTCTTTGTTAGTTTCATTTGAATATTCAATTTGTGTTCTAAATGCTTACAAAATCAAGGAAAGGAACTTTTTCCTAATACCAACAAATTTTATTCTGTACTGATTTAAATTAAAGTATCAGAAGCAAATCAATTAAGTTCCATCATAATTATTTTGTTACAATAACTGTGCTAGGATGCACAGTGCCCCCATTGTATCGAGCGGAACGAGCCGAGTTTACACCTGGAAGTTGCCCTGCGTTAGCGAGTAGGCGGTGGACCCCACTGATATTTAATTAATATTATTTTACAACCTGAAAGAGATTTAATGAATGTGGAAGGAATTTATAAAATTCTTGTTTAGTGTCTTCCACAGACGACACCAGAATTTAGGAGAATAACAAAAGCTACTAATATCATTTACATAGCATTGAAATATATATGTATGAGCTGTATGAATGTCTCATAAATACAATGATCCTTTTAAGAAGACTGTAATGAATAATTAATGATAATTAACAACACTTACTAGACGATTTTTGATTCATAGAAAAGCGAAACGTTAATGAAACAATATTCTTTAAATTAAGACGTTCTCAGATAGGATTAAATATTTCAATTCCCTAAATATATGTTTCACATACTAATTATTAAGATTTAAATCTGATTTACAAATTACTTATCATTTATTAGTTGAAAATTCCAATTAATTCTTTTAAGTTGCATATTGAAAATCTTTGTGCTCTTTATCCAAACAAAATAAGGTTGCAACCTTACTGCAGTGAATAATGAATGATAATTAGCAGTTCTTTATAAAAGATTTCCATTCACAGAATTCAGAAAATTATTGACAGCAACATTCTTCGAATAACATATTCTCAAATTTGGTTTTATATTTAAATGGATTAAACGAAAAATTACAGTCTATATTATTAATTTATCAACAGTTAAATTAAATGATCCGGTTTATTATATCAACTCCATGTTGCAAATCTTTCTGCTATTTAATCAATTTAAAAAAGATTATATCTATGGAACTGACGTAAAGGCATGATCATATTTAATTATTTTTCCAAAACATGAATACATTCAAAATACGTTAACTCCTCTGTAAAAGATTATACAAATTATTTTAAATGCAAAACGGAAAGTAGAGAAACCTTATAAGTTTTGTTAAATATTTCCCATTAAATATAATGTAATTATTTAACATGCTTGTTTCATTCCAGTATTCAACTAATATTCTAGTTAAGACATTCTTCACAGTAGCGTTATCTTCGTTAATTAGATCTTAAAGAACTTGGTCTCGTCTCTATAGATTACTTGCAGGAATTCATGACAAGTTAGTGTGATGAACACATATCAGCTAAGCTTTTTCTCGTATTGCTGAAATAATGCGGATAAATAATTGCCAGTGATAGGCCGAGTTCTTTTCAGCATTGGCGTGAGTGTAATATATGCTATTAATATTCGTCCTAATTAATCCAGCATTAAAATTGAAGCTTGAAGGACGATGTTCATAAAAAAACGTTTTTCGGAAGAAATTTTTCAGGGAACCAATTCTCCAATGAGGCTCGTATCTGAATTTCCGCTGTTTTTCACATTGAGACAATGGCAATCTTATTTTTAATAATTCAACATACAAAAAATTAGCAAGAGAAATTAAAATGAAAATAATGTAAACAATTGCAAAAGAGCAATTGAAAATGTGGAAGCAAAAAATAAAAAAGATAAAAATAATATCAAATAATAAAAATAATAGTATAAGACAAATAATAAAAAAAAACACGTCGTATTAGCTAGCTTGATTCATAAGCATTTTGGGTTAGAGGTTTTACTTAGTTCTATCCTATTATTTTTAATAAAATTTATAAAGATAAGTAACCAAATAATTGTTTTTGATATTTTGGTTCCTTTTATTTAATAATTTTATTTATTTTTTTATTTTTTACAGAGTTCCAAGTTGAAGTTTCCGAGTCAATCTCTCCAGGGAACAGCAACAACAGAGATAAGCTTCTTTTGTACATGGTTTCATATTCCCGCTTCCGATTGCTTAACGCAAACTACGAATTTTGTAAACAGCAGCATCTAGCAGACATCTTGTTCTAGTATGAAAGTTAAAAACAAATGGAAATTACTTCATGGCCAATTGGAGAATATGGGAGAAACACAATGTTACGGTAAAACACAATCTTCTCTAGACGAAGCCGTGTATCTTTGGCAAGGAGCAAACGTTATTTCAGTTCTAGCGATGCAAAAATTGAATTTAATTTGAAAACGTCACCTGTGAAACGAATAAGGAAATACCATTTTTTTATAAAGACAGCTCCGCGGAACAGAATACATAATGTAACTTTGTTAGAACTTAGTCTTCTCCATACATAGAAAGCATATTCAGAGTATATGTCATGTCCCTGGCTGGTGTCGCTCAATATTGCATTTGCCATTTGACTTTGTGGTGTAGGAAAAAGAAAATTATATCTTTTTCGAGAAGCTTTGTCTCCTTTATTGATCTCATGCAGAGAAAATAATGCTTTATTCACCTTTATGTACATTATTTCATATTATTCCCGTTTCATATCAAAATTTCTTGGGGTAAACGATGTTTCCTGTTCAGTGGATATGTGGCAAAAACGACATAAGTTGTTTAACTGAGAATAATTACAGGTATCCAAAATTGGAAGATTTCAAATCTTAATTTCTTCTCACATATAATGTGAATTTTGTATAAGAGCTGAATTTTAGTGTCAGTTCAAGGTTATTATTTTTTCTTTCATTAAAGCTTTATCAGTTTGGAGGTAAATTGTAAAAGAATCATTAAAAGTGCTGTATTTTAAAACTAATTCATGTCGACTTCCTAATCCGTATAGCTCCATTTGGATAGTCTTTCACTATTTCAGTCGATGTTTTCGTCATCAGTTTATATGTTTATCAGTTTTTCTTCATTCACCGATGGACCATAGAAAAGATAACAGTAGAGGACAAAAAGTTATATACAAATATGGTTACTTTTGGATGCAATCGCCGTGAAGATGCATGTATTTGTTATATCGGTAGACCAGATTTCCGATCCCCTCTTCGCAGAACATTGTCTCCAGTGATGTGAAATGGGAGGTACTCGTTTTTCTGGAACCTTCGGCCTCCTAGCCAGTTATTCAACTCAAAGAAGAGATGAAAATCACTCGTCGCTTAGTCGGAGCTGTGCATCGGTGATCAGATACGTTCCATTTTAACTGCTCCAGAAGCTGCCGGGAACTCGCTGAGCAATATCATCTGTTGCGACAGATTTTCGTCCATGTCCCTCTTCATCAATAACATCGGTTCGGCCGGCTTTAAATTTTCTGCACCATTCACGCACAATATCATCACTCATAAATCTTTCGCAGTATACTCGGCTCATTCTTCGGCAAATTTCTGCCGTAATATTTCCTTCTACTTGAAGAAAACGAATAAAACTACGCAATTCCCACTTCGCAGGAGCATCAGTCCTACTAACCGTGTTTACATGTCGACAACTCAGCTGAAATTGCGAGCTGACGTGAGAGGTAGCAGATGTTATAGTTACAGACATGTGCGTGAGAGGTAGAAGATGTTATAGTTAGAGACATGTGTGTGAGAGGTAGCAGATGTTATAGTTAGAGACATGTGTGTGAGAGGTAGCAGATGTTATAGTTAGAGACATGTGCAATCGTCCACCGCGCATCGCAACATCGTACCACATGTCTGTCTGTTTTCGGTTCAATCGGAGGTTTAAAAAATGATCCTCGTATATATTATTATCTGTTACTTAATTTTCAAAAATATATCCTCACATTTTATTTTTTTACGTTGTGTATATAAAGTGCATACAATTCATTTACTAACAAAACAAATTTGAAAATTTAAAGCTTTGCTGGAAGTGTTTTTTCATGTCTTACACAAGAATTCAATTTCATTCAAACGTAGTTTTTTACCTTTCCATTACGTATTTGATAAAATTTAGAATTCAGTTACCCTTTATGTTGTTTGGATTGATGCAAGCGAACTGTGTGAAACTCACTTTTCTTCGCATTGGTTTGGAAGATTCCTCTATTTACCTTGTCTTTTGTAAAGTTTCAGGACTGCAACTACATTCAAAAAGCACCGGAACTTTTAAAATATTTTCCGGACATAAACGAATCATGCCATTTCCTGCAGAAACAGTGAAACTAGTCAAAACCGGTTTCATCTAGTTCAAATACTTACAGCGCATACGCGGAGATCGTGATTGCTGGAATCCAAAACATTTTGACGCAGGGAGGTCCAAGTCGTGCGTGCTCCATCACGATAAGGCGCCACCTCACAGGTCTCTTCTGGTGTCAAATTACCTGTCAAAATATCCCATTCCGGTACTTCTACAACCAACTCATCTCCCTGATCTCTTTCCATGTGATTTTTTCCTAGGAGGAAGTATTGTCTTAACTTTTTACTCCTACTCCCTTTAACACCGGAACTTTTTGGGAGGATGCGACATGAATTGGACTCTCTCAATCTGGATGGTCATTAGGGTGTATCACGAAAAACGGTTTTTTGAAATTCAAAATTCTAAGTCGATAAAAAGTTGTCACTATGGTCAAATATTTACCAAAAAAGTTTTAGCGAAATTGAAAAATATTTAGGTCTCCCGGACTGGGCCTGAAGTCTAAAATTTCTTCTGACAAAAACGTACATTTAAATTTTTTTTAAAAAATATGAAAACCAAAATTTGCCTTCCATTTAAGTACAAAAATGTGAAGTTAAGCATGTTAATTTACAGTAAAAAATATTATATCTGTTATTTAAAATTTAGGACTCCCGGAATCTACACGAAAACCTTAATTTGTCTGTCAAATAAGCCTATTTTTCAATTTCAACCAATATTTAGGTTAATAACACTTATATTATTTATAGTCTATATAGCAGTACAGCTTTTTGCAATAGCGAAAATATTATTTGGTGAAATCGAAAATACAGTAAAATCCCGGTTAACCGAACTCGGGTAAACCGAAACCCGGGTTACCCGAAATGCCTCGGAAATCGCTAATCCAGAAAACACCTATATACTATATACCTATACACCTATACTACTGTACGACACGGACATAATCGAGAAGGCGAGACTTTTTTCTAAGGATATCCCAACTTTTTTTCTTTCAAGCCTTCCGAAGAAGGTCAGTGATTAATTTTAGAACGCTAAAATGAATATTAATGGGTTTTAACAATATTAATTACGAAATTGTTTACCTATGCCTAACAGGAGCACTGCTCCCGAACTCGTCGGTACGAGTATTGCTCCCAACGGAGGGTTAACTTTGATAAAGAACATTATTGTAACCTACAAAGAGCGTTTTGAATTGGTTTTACACTTCAGGGGACATACGACTCTTAAATCTCAAAAAAATGGTGTGAAAACTGGCAAATTCGATACATTATATCTCTGAAACAATGCAATTCACAAAATCACTTTTTTTTCTACATAAATATCTGCTCCTTCCCGTATAGTACACATATTTTCAAACATTTATATTGGTATGTATTTGTCTGAGAGAGTAATAAATATGGGTATAATTTTTGGAGAAAAATGAGATAGTCACTTTGCGCGCATGATTATGGATAAAATATTTATCTAAACACAATATTTTGGGTATCTGAGTAATCCAAACAGTCTATTGAAGAAACTGAACCACAAATTATTAACATTTAAATTTCGTTCTTATTTTATATGCCAATTTAAAATAAAAATGTTAAAATAGTTAAAATTTCAACTTTTCTAACACCCCAAAAAAACTTTTTTGGAGAAATGTGTACAAAATTGTGGTTCCATTTGTAGAACGCAGCTAAGTACATGTTCGGTAAAACTTTTAGCTAAAAATATGCAATAGTTCTTGAGATATCGCGCGCGATATAAAAAAAACACATTTTGAGATATAGCGCTTTAAAAATATGGCCATATTCAATGTTTACGTTGAAGAGCTGATACCTTTTCCTTCATAACTTTCATAACCATGGGAATTTTCTTTAACGAAGATTCTTTTAAATTATTCAGAAAAGACAGGGAAATAATATATATTTTTTTCATAAAATCGACAATTTTCGAGATTTAACAGTCGTATGTCCTATTAACACGATTCAGAATTACATACTGTAAATAGATACATGATAGTAACACACGTTCACGGCTTAACCGAAAATATCGTTATCCGAAACGGCTCCCTCTCTTTAGTTCCGTTAGCCAGGATTGTACTGCAACTATACTCAGGTGTCAAGTCAAGTCGCTTCAGATAGAGAATGCGACTGTGGAGCCATTTCCAATCAGACAGGAGCTCAACTAGCAAGTGCTGTTTGCAGGGTTTAAATGCTGTGAGCCAGAAAATCAGCAACGGTAACAGATAAATCGACTGTTTTTCAAGATACAACTCGCCCCTCATAAAAAATTGCACTCTCTTTTGATGCTTGATAATACGAAACAATAAGTAAAGAAATTGTAAGTGGTAAATCTGACAGGACAATTGTATAAGAAAAACGCATATCTTTGGTTAAAGAACCAGATCGACATATTTCTCACACGTAACCCCAGATAGTGGCTTTAGTAAAGATATAGTATCATTAATATTAAGATTTACGTAAGGAAACTGCATAGATGAGAAAGGTTTTAAAGCATTTGGTTGTGATGGTATACCGCAACAAGTACTGGGACCTTCAAAGGATCAACTGAACTGTTCAAAATTGCTTTAAAATATCCATTAGAAGCAGTGGCTTGTTTGTTTCATTTATTTTTAGATGATCTTAAAATTCATTCAAATCTACAGAGAAATGCTTTTATGCTACAATTTGTAGGCTACACTTATGTTCTTTCTCAAAGTTAACCCTCCGTATGGGAGCAATATTCACAAGGGCGAATTCTGGCGCAATGATCCCAATAGGCATATGTAAACAATCTCGTAATTAATATTATTAATACCCATTAATATTAATTTTAACATTCTAAAATTAATCACTGACCTTCTTGGGAAAGCTTAAAAGAAAGAAGCAAAAAATGTCTCTCCCTCGCGATTATTTCCGTTTAGTACAGTACATGTTATCTGGATTTGGTATATCCGAGGCATTTCGTTTAGGTTAACCGGAGTTTCACCTGTATTTGCTAATTCATCAAATGATATTTTCGCAATTTCAGAAAGCTGTACTGTTGTATAGACTATAAATAAAAGAATTAACCTAAAGGATGGGTTGAAAATTGAAAAATATGCGTATTTGGCAGAAAAATTAAGATTTTCATATAGATTCCAGGATACCTAAATTTTACTTGACAGATATAATATTATTTTTACTGTTAATTAGCATGCTAAACTTCACATTTTTGTACTTAAATAGCAAATATTATATCTGTACTTAAAAAGCAAATTTTTGTTTTCATATTTTTAAACAAATTTTAAATGTAAGTTTTTGTCAAAAAATTTCAAACTTTAGGCCCATTCCGGAAGACCTAAATATTTTTCAATTTTACTAAAACTTTTTTTGTAAATATGTGACCATAGTGACAACTTTTTATCTACTTAGAATTTTGAATTTCAAAAAAATGTTTTTCGTGATACACCCTAGTGACCATTTACTCCACCACCCCAGCCCTTCTATTCAAGGTAATAAGGGAATGGGCTGTGAAAAAGAGCCCACTGACAAGCATAATTGGATCCTCAATCGCGCTTATCACAGAAGCGATCTCAGAACATCACCTCCCCTCAAAAGAAGCCAAACGTCTCAGACCGTCTTTCGTCGATGATAAGGCAAAATTCTTAGGAATTGAATGTGAGAGGGTTAAAGGTTTTAAATGAAAATGTTTGTAAATCTTTAGTCTAAGTTAGTTTAGTTTAGTCTTTTCTTAAATGTCGTTCTGAAGAAATCATAAAGATTTTTGATCTTTACTAATTTTCGCATTTAAAGTTCTTCCTTTCTTTGAAAATATAACCACCAGAGAGTATGTCTAAAGTATCGATATTGTTACAAACATGGAAAGTCGCTTCCCAGCAATGTGAGTCTTATGGTGGGGAAGAGAGTTTTACAGGGATAATTAGGGGATGACTAGCAGCAGTTACGTCTGGTCCCCTGAACTTGGGACAAACTTGGCCACCATATTGGCGACGAAATATGGGATCTCAAAGGTGCTGGAATCTTCTCGATATCTATATTAGGAGAGAAGATACGTTTGAATGTACTAGATACTTCCATGTGACGTCACGGCCTGCCGGGGGAAACTATATAAGGAGAGCGCTTGGATGACGGAGGGTGTATTGATCGACTGGGATCGCCTTGGAGTGCGAATGTCTTTGGAGTTCTATCCGCTGTGCGAGCTAGTAAGCTGTTAGACGCCGAGTGGTAGGAATGTTGAACCATTGGGAGTAGTGTTGATCCATTGGGAACGACTTTAGAGTTTCTTCTGCGGTGCGAGCTAGGAAGCTGGTGAGATGAGCGCTATTGAAAGTGCTGTTATTGTCGGTATTAGTTATTTGCTGACTGTTTGTGTTGCTAAATATCAAAGTGCTGAACTGCTATTACCTGTAAATTGTTGTCTGTTTACATTGCTAATCTGTGCAAGAACTATTGTTTCCTGTACCTGTGCTACGTGTTTTCCTGCATATTTGTAAATAAACTTTCATTCTTCATTATCCTGCGTGTTAGACATTTTACACCATACACCCACAGAAAGATTTTTGTAACAATATATAGACTGCATACAGTATAAATAGTAGGAAAATACAATACTATTAATAAATTTTAAATTTTGCATGTTTGATTTAATCCCCATACAGCTTGATTAAACTCAACCTACTTTAATTATATTTGACACTCTTGTTGATTCAGATAATCAACATCGGCTCATAAAATCCGGAATATATGCTGTTCATGAAGTAGCAGAGTATTAATTTTTTCATCAAGTAAACAAAATATTATTATTAACTATGCGCTCCAAGCACATTCATTGTGACAGAATAACTCGAGAAGCAACAAAAGATAGTTAATAGAAGTAATTTATAATTCGTTTTTCATCAATATTATGGGCAGGATAAAATTTCACAGGCAAGAGTTTTAGCTCATTTGCTTCAGCTAATCACAAGCCATTGAATAAATTTCTGTCTACTACGTTTAGTCGAATCTTGTTAAATTTTAAAGTCAAAATTGCATCATCATTAATTGTGGATTGTCAGTACAATGCCAGACAAACCAAACTAATTTTAATTAAAAACGTGATTTGAAGTTTTGCACATTGAAAAGTCAAAAGTTAACTTTTACTTTGCCGTCCAGAATGCGGATGATGATTCCTTCGTCCTAATGAAGATGCCGGATAGAATGGCGAAATTACTTACCATCGTTGTGGAACAGGCCGGATTTAGGTTTGCTTTAATCAGGAGATGGAGTTTGCTTGCGCAAAAATTACGTCAACAACAAGTAGACAGCAATTCAAGACAACAAGTAGGACAAATATCTTTTCGTTGCTTTAAAGGGTAATAATGATTTTGGCTGAATTAATATGTAAGTCAGTGAATTAATTGAAATATTACATGGCTTCTTTAAATTAAAGAGCATAGTTACGTCTGACAGGTTTAAATAGAAATAGACACCAAAATATTTTCAAAACAGAAAAATTTTTCAATGGAATAACATTTCCTAAAAAGCAGTAGAAAAAAATATTTACATAAACATTTTTACCAAATAAGACCAATATAAATAGCATTTTCGAATTCATTTTTTAATTGTGATTTGCATCGTTTTATTGTTATAGAAGAGTGATAATCTTTTTGGGTCACATTTATCTGCAAGTGATTAACTTAATTTAAATATAATCGACAGCACAGCTTTGACAACAGAAAAAATAAACATTTTTACCAAATAAGACTATTATAAATGGCGTCTTTGAGTACAATTTTTAAATTGTGGTTTGCATCACTTTGGTGTTACAGAAGAGTGATAATTTTTGGGGTAAAATTTATGTGCAAGTGATTGACTTACTTGAAATATAATGGACAACTCAGTTTTAGCTGATAGAGATAAAATTAAACAATAAAATATTTCTGGAATAGAAACATGTTCCAATGAAAGAACAATTATTTATTGCAACTGCAGTCGAAAAAAAAATAATTTTACTGAATAAAATAAATACATAGAGATTTTTCGTATTCATTTTTTAAATTGTGGTTTGCCAATAACAGTATAACTATTAATTAAACAAACAAAAACTTGATAATAATTATACCAAATTATTTTTGAAAACTCATGTGTTTACTAAACTTGAACACTAGTATTTTTAAACTTTGGTATTTTGTGCATTTCTCTTTATTTTCCAAAATTCCTGTGTCTGATACTTTCTGCATGATTAATATTTTCTCTTAATCAAAACTAATCACCAAGAATTAGATTGCCTGATTTGAAACTATAGTTAAAAACATGCCTGTGTGACTTCTTACTAAAATGAAATTACTTTTCACATTCAGATTTCAAAAAGCTTAAAAATATTGCCCAAATATACACTATCTGATCAAAAGTATCCGAACACTTCCGGATTTTCACATTTTTAAAAATTTCTCCTAAAAGGTTAAACTGTTTGCCCTTGAACTTCGGCTATGTAAAGAATAGACTCTAACTCGCATTTTACAGTGAAGATTCGGTCCTGAGGGCAATTAGGGGGCCGTCTACAAATTGATGAAGACGAAAATTATTTTGGCCCACTCCGCTTCAAACAAAGCTTATAATGAGATGAAACTTTCATCAATGGTATGTTTGTTGTGCATAATCTTTATATAAATAAAAGTCATTGTGGGTATGTGGGTATGTATGTGGCTATGTTCCACATCTCCTCCTAAACCAATGGACGGTTTTCAACCAAATTTTGTACACTTATTATTTAAGACAAGGGGAAGACACTTATGAACTTTTCTAAGTCCAAAAGTTAATTAAACAGGCAGTTAATTAGAAATTTACCGAAACCTTTTTTCCGCCGTAACTTCAGAGCAAATTATCCGACAAAAAATATTTTTATACCATCTTAAAGTTCAAACTTTTACCTTTTCAATGATACCAATTTTATTTCTGTGACATTTTCCCTTCGATTGTTATTAATTTTTAAAAGTTCCATAATTTTTAAATAAGTGCAGATGATTTTGAAATAACGAAGATTTATAGCTACTCCGTTGCTAGGCAACGATTGGACTTTGAACTAATTCACCTTTATTTCTGAAAATTTTGCTTATTTTTATTAATATCCATATAATATAATAAATGCGAAAGTGTGTCTGTCTGTTTGTTACGCATTCACGGCAACATGTTAGATACATTATTTTTGATTACAGATAACAATTAAATAATTAACAAGCGATTTGCGATGAAGATTACTACTTTAGTTTTGAATCAACTGTCACGTGATCCTTAAGGAATGCGTAAACAAAATGAAATGTCACGTGATCCTTCAGAAAAGCGCAAGCATTTGAAATAACTTATTTTTAAAGTCAAGAATCACGTGACCTTGCTGAGAAAAGGAATAAATAATTAATTTGTGGAATAATAACTGAAAAATAGACACCGGGACAGAAAACCAATGATAGATATGATATAGTTTCAAGAGTTTTTGGATTAAAATTTAAAAATTAATGTTAATTATAACTAAAGGAAAATATCGTTCAATGTTCACTTAAAATAAGAGGCTAATTTAGAGGAACGCTTGCCAAAATAACTCTTTATTGCTCTCTTTATCGACATCCAAGATTTGTTTGGCTGTTAAATTTGTAACCAAACGATTTGGATAATCACTGTCGGTTAAATTCTAAACCAAACGATTTAGCTAATTACAATAGTTCCATTTCGAATTTTAATGCTTTAAGAGCTTTTTCAACCGATTTAAAAAAGAAAGGATTGCATAAACCCAATGAACACAGAATTCAACGTTTTGTTTACTAAAGAAAGAACTGATTCAAACTTGGCGCTTGATACAGTTGCCAAATAGATTTAGCAATTGCTAGAGATTCAAACAGTGTATTAAATTTGGACTTTTTTAAAATTGTTCACAGTACAGAGGAACTGATAAGCAAGGTTTATCCTTCCCTATAAGCTAATAAGAGGAATAGAGATTGTTTGTTGATTGGGTAATTTTGGCACTGACTAATGAAAGTTTAGGTCAGATAAATAAAAAAGATGCTTCACAAATGGAGGGATGTATTACAGAATATCTATCTGTAGATACGGTATTGGGCAATAACAAGTAAAATCATATCCTGTAGAGTTCTTCAACCCCATAAAATTGTCAGGGATACCTTCCGAGAAGCTGAGATTAAAATTCGGTGTGCCAGAACTATTCATACGTACCCTCAATGTACCGAGACTGCGCAATGGCACGCGGTTTCAAATTACACACTTAGGACCAAAAGTCGTGTTAGCTACTGATATGACTGGCATAGCGAGAGGTGAGAGTGCTAAATTCTTCGCATTCCGATAATACCGAAAGATTTACCATCCCAGTTCAAAAGGTAACAATTCCCTTTAAAATTAGCATTTGCCAGGCTCAGGGTCAGACACTCAAAGGGTCAGGCGCACATTTGGAAAAATCATATTTTTTCCGTTGGTAACTATGTGTGGCATGTTCCCGTGTGTCCAGCCCACTAAACCTTTACATCGGTGCAAAAAACGTGAAACAAAAAGCGTCGTATATAAAAGTGTGCTATCATATATAAACACATTACCTAACTGTAACAGCAGACACATGTACAGTACACTCCTGTTAGTCGTCCAATTATGTATTATCAACCATCAGGACTTTTAATTTCCCCTTTCTACATATAACGAAACATTTACATTCGTGAATTTAAAAAAAGTAACAATTCAAATTCTTCGCGCACGAAGTCGCGGGTAACAGCTAGTATTTAGATAAATTTTCGTAAACGCAGCACAAATATTCGGGAAAATAAAAAGGTTTTCTTAAAAAGCCCCAAATTTTCCCGCCTTTTTGGCCAATAACATGTACAGTGTTCTGTTATATTATACAAAACTTACAGAAAAAATGACAATATGTTAGAGAAGCATTGTGTAAAAATATGGAAAACAAATTTTGAATATTAGAGAAAATATGAGCAGTTGTAGTAAATAATATTTTACTGCGCATATGCGAGACATAGCCTAATTTTTCTTTCTTAACTTCAAAGCCAGACATGTAGGGCCACTTATGTAAAAAATCAAGTCAAATATCGTTAAGATTTAGAAAGATATCAGCATTGCAGTGAGAAGAATTTTTGCTTCCCTCTAAGAGAATTAAAACTATGAGGGGTTTTCCACAAATGGGTATTTTTTAAACTTCATTCTTTAAATAGTAATCGTCGAACTGCAATTTATATTATGGATTTTATTTATAAGTTTGCCTGAGTATTCAGCATGTTCAATCTTTAATAAATTCTATAAAATTATTCGAAAATTTAAGAACACTTATAAGCAGAAAAAGAGGCTGGAAAAGTTGGAACTTTTTAAGAAAACCTTTTTATATTCCCGAATATTTGTGCTGCGTTTACGGAAATTTATCTAAATATTATGCACATCAAGCATACCATTGATGAAAGTTTCATCTCGTTATAAGCTTTGTTTGAAGCGGAGTGGGCCAAAATAATTTTCGTCTTCATCAATTTGTAGGCGGTCTCCTAATTGCCCTCAGGAACGAATCTTCACTGTAAAATGCGAGTTAGAGTCTAGTCTTTACATGGTCGAAGTTTAAGGGCGGTCAGTTTAGCCTTTCAGGAGAACTTTTCAAAAATGTAAAAATCTGTAAGTGTTCGGATACTTTTGATCAGATAGTGTATATTTGTATAGAAATTTGGTGGAAATCATGAAATTAATCATACTGAATGTTACTGCATGAAGATTGCAGTGCAATTTTGGCATTATTAGAGATGTTAAATGTGCTCTGTAGGCCATGGAAACTTTTTCATTACAAAAAGCGGTCTTTTTTTCAATAAGAAGTGCAATAAAACAATAAATTTTTTCGGAACAAAATTGCTTTGTTTCATTATGGTTCTTTGTTTGAAAATGGTGTCATAGAAATTTAGAGGTGTCTATACATTCTGTTATGCAAATTTTATGGTATATTCCTGAATTATCGAATTCTCTTTCCTCCGTAATGAATGTATTTATCTTTCGCACCTACTTGCTCCAAACCAGTATCAGAACAAGTTTAATATCTCTTGAAGGATAAAATTTCTAAAATGTAGAATATTTTTTTATTGTATGCATTCGAATTGTTGGCCGTTATTATCGAATCTCTACTGATAACGCCAACAGATGGAACAGGAAAAGTTCATGCCAATAGCCACGATTATTCAATATCATTGGTAAAACTTGTGAAGAACAAATTCATTACGATATAAACAAATAGCCACAAAACAGTATCAAATTGCGAATTTAAATTTTTATTGAGAAACAAGAGGATTTATAATGTAATACAGGGTTAGCCTAAATGATTCATCGAGTTTCAAAGGACTGTTTATTTACAATTGTGAGGCGTACAAAGACGGATGATACATGAAAAGATACATACACTCACCAAGTTTCTGGTACATACTACAAAAGACCATGCTCAGATTTTCCGTATTTGCGTGGGAATGCACGCTGAACGCTCGTAACCGAAGAACACTTCGCATATTACAACACACAAAAACTCTTCTCCTGCATTGTCTCCATCTTGTACAGTGCCGCTTCAGGTCTGCCATCTAGCGAGCACGCCATCCATGAGGCGGGCTTATAAACTTGGGGAGTGTATATATCTTGTCATGTTTAACCCGTCTTTGTAAGCCATATACCTCTCAATACACAGTGTTTTGAAAGCCGGTGGATCATTTAGGCTAACCCTGTATAGTAAATTGAGTAATTATAAGTAAATGAAATTGAAGTATGATGCACAAGGTGAAAAGTGTGAAGTCAAGTTATATATGATGAATATAAAACTTAATAAATCAAATGCATAAAAACACACATATTTTATACAAACACAAAGCTAAAAGGAAAAGTAAGAAAAAAAACAAATACAAAATATTAAAAAGAAAGAGAAAAGGAATAAACCAACAATATATAAGGAAACGTACACAGACTTTATAGTCTAGTTTAGCTTAGTTACACTAACGTCCCGTTTTGAAGCAACACGAGGGCTATTTTGGGACGGATTTCGTAATTTTGAGCCTCGGTCAGATGATGAGAACGACACCTGAGCTGGCACCCCCAGTCCAAACTTCCGCACCACACTAGCGGGAGGGATTTTGCCACTTTTTTGTCGAAAAAAACCAGCGGGATTGGTCTCCCCTGAACTTTCTCGTATACTCCTAACACATGTAGAGAAAAAAATAAGCTAAAACCCCTAATGCAGTGGAAATAAGCGAAACGTCATACCACGATTTCCGAAGGCCGTTCAACACGGAAATGGAATTAGAAGCCGCTGTGATTACGTTCATGATAATAAAACTGTGTACCAAATTTTATCCATCTAGCTATTCCAAGTTTTTGAGTTATAGTGTCCACATGAAAGCTGACAGACAGACTTCCCGTAGACGGATTTTGTCTAAAAGTTGATAGAAACCTACAAATTATGTGCAAAGATCACATACCAAATTTCATCCCTGTATCGCTAATAGTTTTCGAGTTATCGTGTTCACAGACAGACATAATTCTAAAATTGTGTTTTTCGGACTCAGGGAGGTTTAAAACGTGCAGATTTGTCAAAATCTCAAGTTCGAATTTTTTTGACGGTTACAATACTTTCTCTTTGTAGAAGAGAAAGTAAACCAGCGAGAGTGGTCTTCCTTAAACTTTCTCGTATACTTCCCCAAAAAGGTGCTGTTTCCCCTTCCCCTGCGTGGATACAAAAATTCGAACTTATTGTAATCCAGAATCCAATGACTATCAGAAGGTTTTTCATTGTAGATTATAGTGATTATAAAATATTTAGGTAAAGAATCAAATTCGAAGAGATGCGTACCGATTCCACTTTTGCCGTCTCACGGACAAAGTGACGTAATTCGCTCCATAGCTTCCGCATGCACAGAGATTGTACGCATGCGCGAGGAGAATCGGATTAGAAAAATTAATTATGCAATTTGAACGCCTTTTTTTAACCGATTGAAACGAAATTTGAGCACAGATCTATAATTACTATTAGCAACCGTCATATCCATTTTTATTTATCTAAGCCAAAGGGTTTAGGAGACATAATTTTTACAAGTATGCGATTATACAGTCCGACAGACCATCAACCCTTCGACGGATTTGACCAAAAATTTCATACGAACCTACATTTATGATGATAAAACTGTGTACCAAATTTTATCCAGCTAGCTATTCCAGGTTTTGAGTTATAGTGTTACATGACCGCGGACAGACAGACAGATTTCCCGGGGTCGGATTTTGCCCAAAATTTCATTGAAACCTACAAATGATGTGTAAAGATCACAAACCAAATTTGATCCTCGTAGCTCTAATAGTTTTCGAGTTATTGTGTCCACAGACAGACAGACACATAGACACACGTAATTCCAAAATTGTGTTTTTCGGACTCAGGGAGGTCTGAAACGTGGAGATTCGTTCAAAATCTCGAGTTCTAATTTTTTGTCGATTACAATACTTTCTCTTCGTATACGAGAAAGTAAAAAGGCCAAGGACATGAGATATTTGCTTACAGTCAAATTCAGCGAAAACTGAGCAACTGAAATGGTTCCATAATGTAATAGATGGTTCTTCAAAAGGTGACATTCTCAATGAGGATTTTCAAGAATTCAACTGCCTAGATAGAGACTGAGATTAAAAATACCACCTTTAAGTTTAAAAAAAATATTTTTTTTTAATTTTCATTCTCACTGACTTTTGAAAATGGATTATTTTCTCTAAATTTTTGGTGTTTTCAAAACTAGATATATCCAATATTTTATATCAAAACTAAACATATCCAGTAAGCTTTTTTCTAAAACTGCCCACAAAAGATGTTCTGTCCATTTCCTTTGGTATCAGAGACCGTGACTTTTAAACATACTTGTTGGTTGTGAAAACAAAGGACACAAAAATTATTTGGGAAGTTTTTCTTGTGTTTCCTGAAAAATTTTGTCAATTGGATAATTTAACTTTTGATAAGAAGCTCCTCAATTAATATAAGTGTAGAATTTTTTTCTCAAAATATATAACCGGAAGTTCCAAAATACATAATTGGTTAAGAAAAACAACGACATTATAGCAGTATTTATGTAATATCAGATGTTAGAACGCATCATTATCACTCAAATTCCTCTCTGACCAATCTATTTGATGTTCAACAATAATTAATATAGCTTTATAAAATATTTCCTATACGCTGTGATGTATTTCAGCATAGTATGAAGAATCGTGGAGCCTTCTTTATAAAAAATAATACATTTTTTGGACGTCTACCACAGCACAAACATGTAAAACAAGCACATACACTTACATCACAAACGTTACATCACTGGCTGACATCGAATTCCATGTTCAATTCATCAATATTCTTTTACGTCGCTCGGCAACGTTAGCAGAAAAACAAATATATCGTTGCCATACTATTTTTATAATCTTTAGAAAAGAATTATGACAAACGATATTTTTAAATTAATTTCTTTTATGACGAAACGATTATTTAATCTAATTAATTTCCTTCTTTAAATATTTTAATACTTCTACAAATATACGTTTTTTTTTATTCGTTACGAATATCACAACGCATAAACTATTATTTGAATAATTTATAACAAGCATCGTTCTTTGATTAACACGTTTTAGAAATTAAACGACAGTTACGAACTTTAATATTAAAAGGCGTTTCTTAAATACAGCTATCGAATACATCACAGAATCAAATAAATTTCACTAATTTTTATAATAAATGTCTCCGCATTTAATTGAAATGAATAATATCTACAGTGCCTCAATAAATAACTTCTCCTTAACAACGTTCTTTCAGTGTTCCATAAAATGTTGAAGATATAATCCCGCAAATTATTTTAAATGCAAAATGAATTGCTTTACTGATTGATAAAGTCAGAAATTCCAATACTTCTGCTTAAGTTTGTCTTTAAACTTAATTGAAATATTTATGACGCTAGTTTATCTTAAATGAAACATATTTCGAAAATTTAAGCCCAGAGACACGCATTTACACGGAAAGCAGGCGCTAACTCTTACACTAGTTAAGAAAACATCAGCAGCGTTATCTTCACTAATTAGAGCTTACGGGATTCCACCTTTTCCCTGAGGATTTGCTTGAAGGAGTTGATAAGAAGATTGCACGACGAACGACCTTCGTGTTTGTTAAGCACTTTCTCGCAAAACTCAATAAATAAGGTTAGGAATTCTCGGTAGTAAAGCATGCTTATTTTAGTGATAATGTGAGAGTAACGTATTAATCTTTGTAAAGAAATCCGTCGAAGAAATTAAAACTTCAAATACATTTATCAAATTGGTTGTTACTTTCTGAACACATTTATTTCAAAGGCAGGGAATATTTGTATGGATAAGATTACATAATTGTAACACCTTTGAATGGTTGATTGTTTCATTAGTAACGTTTAATGACAAAAATATAAATACGAATTAAGGAAAGTTTTGATTGTGAAAGAGTTAAAAATACGAAATTAATAACAAACAACTGAGTAAGACTCCGATGGATGAAGTCATCAGAGTCCATTCATCCATGCAGATTCAAAACCAGAATAGAATTTCTGTAGAGGAAAAAGACTTGAAGATCTGGATTTAATATGAATTCCCTCTAAGCCTGAACATATCCCGGAATATATTGGAAAGAAAAATATTTATCCACAAAGAAGAAATTTATGATGACAAAAAGTTTAATGACAAAGAGTTGCAGATGGCTATACTGCGAGAAACTCGTGGTTAAAATACGAATCTTTATAATTATTTCCGAATAAATTTATGAAGTGACGCTTCTGGAAATAGAGAAAAGGCGACTTCTTAATTAGAAATAATTATGAAGTTTAGATAATAAGTTTCTTAAAATACAAAAAACCCTCATAACTAAAAGTATTGGAACTTACATAGAACTGGATGACCTCAAATAAAATATATTAGCATCATCTAGCATTGTTCAGGGCTTTAGACTGAGACCAATCGTGTATCAATAGTTTTGAATCAAGATGTTAAAGTTTTCCCTGAACTCTATGAAGCTTTCCTCTCTCCTTGAAATATGAAAATGAGATGGTCTCTTAAAACCAAAGCACTGTGCACTGACTGTTACGCCGTGTTTATAATTTAATATTCAACGATGGAAATATAAACATTTTATTCTGAAACTTAGACTATTACGAAGTAATAGTGTAAAAGTGAAAATGCCTGTGCTGTAAATAAGTGTAAATATTTCTTTCTTTTTGTTTGTTTTGTTTTTCTTTTTTTTCTCAAATAAAATCCCGTGTTTTGCCCATCAAATCGTTCAGTGATCGGTCTGGTCACGGGTACGGAGAAAAGAGACAGTGTTCTGTTCAATATGACGAGTTTAAATTCTTTATTCTTTTTCTACATTGCTTATGAGCAGTTTCAGATTTATTATTCAAATGAATAATTTGTGCGGATTTTACAATTTATATAAAAAAAATTATACATTTCTAGATATAACCTCATATATTATTTATTATAAATAAAAATTCCTTAAAACTAGTCGCATTTCAATTAGCAAATGCTCTTTGAAATCCGATATAAGCTTAATTAATAACAGAATGTTATAATTATTTCTCCTCTCAAAACACATATAGTACGAAAATCAATCAAACAAAGCAAAATAATAAGAAGCAATATTTCATCAATTTTCTCTTGGATCTATAAATATTTTCGATTAGATGGCATTTCAAAGCTCCAACTAACCATACGTTATCTTCTTTCAGCTGATGAACATGACACTGGACAAATTTTCAATGTGATGTTTTGCAGTCAAGTGTTCTTCGAACTCCTCGTTTAAGAATTTCGTCACCGTTCATTCAGAATCATTAGTACAATATTGAACAAACGAACTAATAAATTTGCTTAAATTACTAATTTGTAATTTCAACTTGGAATTACTGATTTTGCAGACTGTTAAATAGGGGGAATCCCTATTAGCATAAGATATCATGCGATATCTCAACAATGTTGTTCGATATTCTGAATAGCGAACACTATCGTGAAGATATCATTAAACTCTATCGATACGGGAACGTCCCAACCTTCAAGCAAAAGACGGTAAACGTCCGAATATCACGCGAAGTTTCCACCCCTTTTCATTAAATGTGATTGATTTCACACCCGCAGCGCGCGGTTTCTTTGTTAGAATACCTCGCCCAGAAGGGATTGGGAACAGGGGATGGGGTTCTTAGAATTCGGAGTGCCATATGCCATTGCGGTTTTTGAGAGAGGACGTGAATTCCCCTTATCTTGGAAAAAGGGAACTCGGGCGTTATTGCATTTTGAGTCTATTCCAATGGTCTTAGGAATCTGAGGGTTAAAATATTGATTAACATCTTGGGCTAATAATCGCATTTTTGCTCTTTGGGATTGAATCAGTAAGGACAAATTCTTCGACTTAATAATACTGAAGACAATACCACCCAGGTCAGAGTGTTCCGGCACTGCTTATTATGGGAATACAACATTGATCGTTTTAGAATTAGATTGTTTGGTTTTGAATATAGTATCACCACAAACCGGATATTCTAATATTTTTCACTCTGTATCAGACATTTCTTGTAAACGAATAAAGGAATCTGAAAATATTTCACACTGTTAGTTTTCATTTAATATATATAACCTGTCGTACATTGAATAACAGATGTTCAAACTAAGCCGAGCTTAGATCGCCAGAACAGAACAGAACACCACTTAATGCCCCTGCGAGTATAACCTTTTGGTTATTTAAACAGTGTGGCGGACATGAAGTGGAAGAGACATCGGAAGACGCTCCTAAACTGTCTAGCAAATAAAGGCGAAGGAAGAGAGACGAAAAAAAAGTTACAAAATACAAATCTAAAAATCTGGGATAGTATACAGAAACAAAAGGGGAGTATCATATAAAACCGTATACAAACAAAAACTGTAAACAGGAAAGAAATATGAGAATGAAGTGTATAATATCAACAAACAAGAGAACAAAAAAAAGAAAAAAAAACACTAATCAAATAAAGAAGTCCACAAAAACAAACTAAAATGTGAATGTTAAAGCACATGCGTGTCTGTTCTGTTGATTGTTCTTTTTTCCATAAAATGGAAGTTTTTCTGTGTGGAAACGGAGAATAGTTCAGGTGCACTGTCACTTCAGCGAAGAGGGCGCAAAAAATTTCGCATGTCGACCTGCAGGTAATGGAAGAGAGAGATGATGGAATTATTCGAAAGTTCTTGAAAATCATTATGATGGTGAAGCAATCGTTGGATTTTAAGTCGGGAGCCTTTGTTGGAAGCGACGTTGCGGAACCATATTAGCTCATGTTGCTGTGCCGGTTTAGTCATGTGGAAGGATGCAGTCCGAATGCACTCTGTCGCATATTGCAAAGGAGTGCCGTTTGTGTTTCCACATGGGCAATTTGCTGTCGTGGCAAGGTTACACCTTTTCAAGTACGAGGGAAATGGGCCGTGTCCTGTAAAAAACAGGATTTCTTCCCTTTTCCAGTAGCATGGTTGAGTCGAGACTCTTGGCAGGATGTTAAAGGTGGACCTCCCCGTATCTTCATCTTCCCAGTCTGACTGCCAGTCCTCCATCATTTTTTTCTTGAAGACTGATTTCAGAAAGGAAATGGGTGTTTTAATAGATAGTGGGTCTCTATCAGACTCCGCAGCTTCTTTTGCTAATCTGTCCGCTTCCTCGTTTCCGTCGTAACCCACGTGAGCTTTGATGCAAAAAATGTGAATATGCTTATTCGTGATAAGGCTCTTACAGATCTCTCTATCTGTTGCGTTTATACTTCTTGGGTTAGCTGCCGCCTGGACAATCGCCTGATTGTCCACTAGAATGGTTATTGGCTGGTGAGGGAGGCTGGTTGCATGGTCTGTTGCGTGTTTCAAGGCCAGAAGTTCCGCTTGGAAAACTGTATTGTAGTCTTGCAATTTCGCCAACCATCTGTGGACTATATTCTGTCCAGACCAGACGCAAAATTCTGCCCCTACACCTTTTTCGGTCTTCGAGCCATCCGTGTAGATGCGGGTTCCCGATGTTATACCCCCGCCATCTACCAAAGATATCTGTTCTTCTGACGGGCATTCAGCGGGATGTGCAGCCCAGCCCGTTTCCCCTTTTTCAACCTCTCCAGGAACGAGAGTTGTCAAAGTGTCAGGAAGGGAGATGTTGAGTCTTCGAATGGCTGTGACTCTGGCCTCCTGCTGGAGCTGGAAGTAGAGAGGTGGAATTCCAAGTATGACCTGGAGCTTAGATTGCCAGTTAATTTTCATCGTTTATAAGAATGTAACAACATTCGACTTATATTTTATAATACACTATACAAACTATTTTAAAGTAGGACTGATGTTTGTTTATGAAAAGGCATAGTCGTTAATATTCATTTTCAGTAATTTTATGTGGAACTAGAACTATATATCCAAATTGTTTTATATTCCCTAAACACCTCTTCGAATCACAAATTTCCATTTTTTATTAACTCCTTTAAAACTGTTTAAATTTTGTTACTTTTATGTGGCAGTCATTCTTCATTATGTAGCCCCTAAAACATTTTTATATTTTCTATTTGTGTTCTTATCTTGTTTTTTTTCTTAAGATAATTTTATCATTTTCTGTTTTTTTTCACATTCAAAGATATTTATTTAATCTCCATGTGAGATTCACTTCCTCTTTAAGCATTTTTTTCCTAAAATTTGCCATTTTATTTACTTGCAGAATAATGCCATATCATTTTCCTTTCAATTTTTCTGGTTTATTGAAATAAGTACTTAAAATATTCCTACAACTTAGCAAATTGTTGATAACTGGCATTTATTTAGGTTTACATTCTAATTTTATCTTGCGTAAGAAACGTGAAAGTAATGTTAGTAATATTAATTAAAGTAATGCTAGCATTATCCAGAAAATATTTCATTATACTTATATTATGTGAGTAAATATTGACGTTATATAGTTTTTTTTAAAATTAATGCGATATTAGCATCTGTAACAATGGACTCATGCTTGTAATGCTACTTATAATAACAAAATATATTGAAGCTGATTTTCATAATAATTCAGGATTCTTTTATCGATTATCTGAAAAAAGTAATTATAGAAAAAGGAAGATTTTTAAAATTAATATGCAATACATATATCATGCTTGTTTTTAATTTTTTAACGGAATGTATTTGCTTTTAGCTGTATGACGTTTATATAAATATTCTTAACTATTGTAATTTATTAATACTGAAAACGGAATATGGAATCAAATACTCTAGATTCTCGTCTAGTTGTCCCAATTTGTTTATCAGACAAAACCTTAGATTTATTATATAATCAGCAACAATGACGCTACTATGAATATCGAAAAAACTTTTCTAAGCTTCTTTTTAAATAATTGGATACTAATTTTCAACTCCATTGTTGAAATTTTGTCTATTTAGGAATAAGATTCAATTTTTTTAAAAAGTATTCATAGCTTTTTGAGTGACTCTCTCTAAAGGGTGAGTGTATAAGTTGCACTGTATAAAGACAAAAAAAATTTGATAATTAATTATGCAAAAGTTATGAAAAAAACTATTTGCAGATATAAATCAGAAGAAACTAATGTAATAAACTGTGAAGCATATATAATTGTGGCATTTATTAAACTCTGTCTATTAAACTTTAACTATATTTAGTAAATAATAATAAGCTTCTACTAGAATCGTTATTCATATTCACAAATCGTAAGGTGAATATTATTCACGAAACAGCACATTCCTTTCATGGACACAAGGACCTCGGTTTCAGTGCCGTTGATTTCATTCTATTATATTCTTATCAGTGATAGGCTCTGCTACTTGTTCTATGCTATTTTTTTATGAGTATATGTTCTTTAAAGAACGCAAATACATTAAAACAAAGAGACTTACTGTAAATGAGACAAAGAAATCAGCATTTTAAAGGTTATTTGTTAACGGTGATGTAGTCTTCTAATGTACATGAATAATGCATAGCAATGCCGTCACGTCCTGATAATTGTCTTTTGAGCAAAGGTGAGCTCACACCACCTCCTTAACAAGTAAAGAAGACAATACTGAATAAATTGCATGAATAATATTGTTTTTTTGGCTTAAGAAAACAAATTAATATTTTCCATACTGTGAGAACTATTAACAAGAATCATCCTTACTGAAATTCAATAGTAATTACATACAATCACCAAACATAGAGTAGGAGATAGAAGTATTTAAAGATGCAAGAAAACAATACTTGTTTATGGACAAATGGAATTCAAATCTTTTCGTATACGCTTGCTGACAGAAAGCTCTATTATATGGAATCAATTGTTTGTAATAAGACCTTAAGAAGAAAACCAATTGTGAAAAATCATTACTGTCATATGACAATATAGCGAATTATTGATTTCATATTTAAGAAATAAAATAAAATGTTCATCCCATCAGAAATAATTTGCAATATTTTAATGATTGTGTGTTGCATTGTATATGAATACTTTAGAATTTTGAAGTAATGAAAGAAATAGGTAGAATGTAATTTGGTAAGTTTATTTTAAATAAGTTTAATTCAATAACAGTCTATGCATTAGCAAAAATGCATCCTGATACATTGACGTTTGCCGTTATAGAAAACAGTAAGCAAATAGCTTCTGCACATGCAGTAACCATAATGCAACAGTCAAGCCAGCCTTGTTATTAAATCAGCTAAGGCATTAGTTTCAAAACTGAATTTATATATATATATATATATATATAAAATTGTTGAAAACTCCATTTATTCGGATCGCCTTTTCTTAATAGTTTTGATAACTTACCTTTTGCTCTTAGTATCTATAGTATTTTACATTTTTTAGATTTTGTTATTATATATATATATATATAAACTTGCGGGTGAATCTGTAGTTTATGGCTCTTAGCTTTAATCAATAGTACAGCTGGGCAGAAGGAAAAAATAATATTTTTAGCTACATTAGAATGAAATAACAATCTCTATATCTATCTCTTCCATGGGGTTTGAAAAGATTCAAATGATCAGAATTTGATTATATTCCAGTCAACAATGGTATCCGTTAAAATGGAATTTATATACAAAACGCGCAGCTAAATATTCCTTAATTCAATTCGACCGCTTACACACCTCTAAATACAAACAAATGTTTAAAATGCAATGCGAAAGAACCACTTTCATTTAGGGAATTTCTCATATTTCTTCATTATTATCTCTTCACCTAAAATAAACTTTCCTGAATAAAATAAGGTAAAGACAATTCTTAACTTCATTCTAAGACCTAAAACGTATTCACACAAAAATTCAATTTAAATTCTTACCTAACTTTTAAATGCTGAATAAATTGCATTTTCTTCCCAATCATTGCTCCATTTCTTTGATACGTTGGCGGGAATTCGAGAACTTTCTCTTTGGAAGGTATTTTCAATGCGCGATGAGTGCCATTGAGGAAATTGCTTCACGAAATAGGCGGTTATTTAATCAATGGAAGTTACTCTTATTTCACAGAAGCTTGGAATTAAATGATCCCGTGGCAAAAAATGTAAACTTTTTCCGCAGACGATAAATGTGATGATAGCGTTGCCAAATGCTGAAGAATTTTAAAAACATTTCCTGAGTAATTAGATTTTTATTTCTAAAGCTGATGGCTTATGTTTTTCATGTTTATGTTGAATGATTTTCTACATTTTTTTTGATATATATATATATATATATATATTTGTTTCGATACTGTAAAAAAACTGAAAATTCAATGAAAGTTAAAAATAAATATTAACCGCTTAACTTAACGATAGTTGAACTATCCATGTTTAAGGAACACTATTAGAGAAGGTAGCAATTCATCGCCTGCTTTTTGAATTCAGTTATAAACACTCACTACACACTTAAAGGTTGTGCCCGTTTGTCGTATGGGCATCGAATTATCGAAATTTTAGTCTTATAAACTAAAATTGAATCATTAATTAGCTTTATAATTTGACACAAAAAGTATGTAGGATCCATAAATATCTTAATTATCCTATGCCTTCTTAGATGAATGAAAACGACAGTCCCTTTCTAAAACAGGAGGGTCATCTTATTAGATAGCAAAGAAAACTATTCAGTTAAGTGGTTAATGTATTTAGTAAAGTGTAACTGTTATAATTTTTTTTCAGAATAAATGCGAAAAGTTCTTGGGAGGCAACTCACTTTTCTGAGCTTGAGGAAGTCAATCTCCGGTATGAGCGTTAACCCGTCGCGGTACAAGGCGTTACAGTTTTTGAAATAGGATGAAAAAACATCATGAATGGGTTTAGTTTATTTTCTAGACATAGAATCTACCAAAAATGCAAACTTACTTCATTCCGAGGGGGTAGTCCCCCTTTGGGGTCACCCCCTCATATGAGAACCCCCTTAGATACAGCCACCTTGATACACTCAAAAAATACTGTGGAATCTTACAGAAAATGATAAAATAAAACTTCAAGAATATTGGAGGAAACTTTTCCAGTTAATTTGCTGAAATTGTAAACGTCCAGAACTGAAAAAAATTCTTATCTCTGAATTAAGGAATTTTCCAAAACTTTATCTCTAATAATTCCTATTCCGAAACGAAATTTCATGAGGCTGCTATATACATTCTAAAAGGAGTAATATTAGCCCTAACCTAAACCTATTATTTTCCATTTATAGTTGAATTTAATGGTTGCGAAGCGAGTGCAATTAGGTGCGCCATCAGCTGGCACACTGCACCGCAAAAAGTGGAAAATACAGTTTCCTGTTGTATTGCGAAGAAAAAGAATCTTCACCTTGCAGAGAGAGCATGGACACACATGTGTAGCATGTATATTCCGCTACGAAGCGGCCCACCCAATAAAAGGACACATAAAGGGCCCACAGGTTCCATAAAGTCCAAGGTACAACAAGTATAATAATCAAGTATCAATTAAACAGCCAATATAACAATAATGTAAATTAAAATTCTCCTGAAGTAACATAAAAAATTTTACTAAGTAGCTAACGTGATAGAAATTAACGAATAAAATAAAATGAAAACTACAATTATTTTACTAGAAATAATTTAGGAATTAAAAGAAATAATATTGCGTATTACTACCTAAAGAATGAAATTTGTAAGAATAAATAAAAGCAAAACATTAATCAGAATCACCTGGAAAGAAAACTTTCTACAAGATATATAGTGGGTTTGATCTTTAGAGAAGTCTTGCGGAAAATAATTTTCATTTAATGCCAGTGATCTTGAAGTGATTATAATCAATTTCAAAGGGGTTAACAGATTCAGAAACAGCGGGTTGGATTTCTTTCAAAATGGCCGCGGCAATGAGGATTTAAGCACCATTATTTGTATTCCTAAAAGCAGAGTCATTGTCTGTCTTAATTTGAAAGTTCACCTTAGAAGTGCGAACGAGAACGGATAGCTCAGTCGGTAGAGCGTTAGGCGTTCAAGTTCCTACAGGAGCGTGAAGTATTTTTCTACTTGCCGAAGAAATGGAAGAAAAAGAATCGCAAAGCGTTCTAAAATGCCTATGTATAACGCACCTGACTACGGATCAGGAGATTCCAGGTTCGAATGCTGGCGATCTCGAAGAGTTGTGAACGTTTTCCTTTCGAGTAGAATTACAGGCAAGGTGATCACCGCGTGAAACTGACAGCTCATCTTTTTTCGAAAGTGCGTGAAATAAAATCCGATAGTTCTAATAGCAGCAGTTCTTTATAATTGAAGTGAAGGCATTCGAGTAGTCTGAAATCCATTGGGTTATTCCAGTGTGGGTTCGAATCCTGGCGACTACGCTGATTTCTTCGCCGAGTGCTTTTTTAACGTCTAGAATCGCTTTTACTCCACTTTTTTAATTGGGTGATTCACTTCTAAATTCGCGGGGTTTTTTTGAGAAATTTATAGATAACAAGCCATTTAAAAAACTTTGAGTGCCGATTCGATGCCTTTACGATCAGAACAAAGGGGGAGATGTCAATTTTCTTCTAATATCTTTTAATTGATAGATTCTTTCATAGTTGATAGACAGAATTCCAAACTTTATAGTTCGTCGTTTTGCGAGCTCAAAAGGGAAGATTTTATACAGAACCCACCATCTAACTAATTTCTAGTAAAATTTGGTTCATTGATGGCCAAAATTTCGAGAGATATCGATTTTTTTTTCTAAACCGCTCAGCTATTTTCGAATTCTTGGGAGTTTTTCACCAAGAAGGCCCTTTTTCTTACCGTTTTCCTATTTTCAATAGTTAAGTATCAATCAACTGATTAAATCTATAAAAATTTTGATATTATATGTTAGATCGCCGATAATTCTGAATGTGAGAATAAACTCATTATAAATTCCATCATAATTATCAGAATGAATTATGAAGTATATTTAAGAATATGAAATAGAAATAAATAAAATTACGAAGTTACGAGAAAACTCTTTTATTGAATTAATCAGAGATAGAAAACAAGTTTTTCTTATCAAAAGTATAGATGTCAAAAAAGAATCTTAAAAGCATGAGATAATATATTAAGGATTAATATTATAAGGAAATTAAAACACAATGAATATTTTTAAGAAGAAAATTTGGTAACATTTATTAAAATTCAGATTTATTATTAATGTCATTAAAATTAGAAATTCTCAAGAATGCTTTTAAAATCATCTCAGGCTTTTGCAATTTTGGTTTCGACCTTTAGATCTTTGATAAATTGAAGACTTGGACATTGAATATTGCAAAAAGATTTTTGAATTTGGAATTACGATTTAGTCACAGTCGAGTTGCAAAGTTGGTGAAAATCACGAAGAATTTTGATGACGTCAGAGAGACCGATGCGCGCACACGCAGTGACCAACTTAGATTCCCGCGCTTTCCACAAAGAGTTACATCAGTCACATAATCTCAGAGTCACAAAGAGTTAGTTTAGTCACATAGATCTACTTTAGTCACAAAGAGCTACTTTAGTCACATAGATCTACTTTAGTCACATAGAGCTACTTTAGTCACATAGAGCTACTTTAGTGACAGAAAGTCACAGTTGAGTAAAGTAAGTAAGTTTACGCCCCTCGTCGATGTTTTTTTTTCTATATATATATAGGATGTCTAAAAATTGCTAGACAGATTATAAAATTTTATAAAATAAAATCTAGAACATATAGAAGCGAAATTCCTTTACTAACTTATTTTAGCACTTCAAGAGTTGATAATTGTCTATGTGTGATCCATTGGTTGGGCGTAGTATGTCCACGCGATACTTTATTTCGCATCCTGAATTTACAAGCATCTGAAGAGCTATAGAGTGAATAGCAGCTATGATACGACTCTTCAGTTAATGGAAATTAGTGCAAGGAATCTGATACCCACACTCTTTCACGTAATCCCACATGAAAAAATCCGAAGGAGTTAAATCTGGAGATCGGATGGCAAGACTACTGATGGAAATTTTCTTAAACAATTCACATCAGGCCACTTTTAGCGCCATCTATCGGATTATGGGAAGAAACAATACTGTGAAACAAAGCTTTAGGAGCCGTGCTTGAAATACGAAACATCGGGACAACGCTACAGTTTCTAGTTATCTTCTTGCATACTTTCGTAATGTGTCCAATAATTCTTGGACATCCTCTATATTTCCATTACAGCTGAAATTGAACTTCAATTTGTTTTGTGTTTAAACAACGGTGATAATATTTTCGATAATATTTTAATTTTTTCAAAATTTTAAAAATAACACTTTCTATAATGCGAATCTGAGATTTGTCAATTCTCAAATTTCTTCACCTTTCGATCCTTTCAAATTGCTCATAATTATTTTCCTTAGTCAAGTTAGCAATGTAAATAACCTAAATAATTTGTAGACATGCTATAAAACCTAATTATAGGAATCTGAAAATGTGGTATAATTTTTATAGAACGTTAACCTGCAGTGATCATATTTCGAAAGTTAATACGTCTCTGACTATCGCAATTATTTAGAACTATTTCTAAAATCATAAATCTCAGCCTGTACAACTACAAGTATAGATAATAAATAACAGAATTTTAATATTCTTAGAATATTAAAATTCTGTTACTTTTATTCTGAAGAAAAGTAAAGCATTCTTAAAAACTAACGAGTAGTTTCTCTAAAATTGTTTTATTTTAATAAGCTGGAAATCAGCCTTTTCTAATCTTATTATTTTTCATCGCCTGAATTTTATTTTTAGTTCAAATGGTAAATAATAAATTTACGTCGACAGTTGCCAAAAAAGTTTCCTAAAATTATGTGATAATTTGTTTAAATTTATTAGATTTTATGCTGTCCCTACCATGAGTACAATAATACCCATGTCACACTTTATAATTAATAAAAATTTATATGGGAATAAACAAACAAAACCTTAGTAAATATTAATTTTTATATGTCTTTTACGGAATTGGCAGAATAATTAAATCACTAATATTTATGAACTACAAATTTTGTATGATTTGCAGAGAAAAATTTTCGAATTCACTCTTATAAAGGAATTGTTTAGTGATGTTTTTCGTATTTGGGTCTTTCGAAAATTGTTTAATAGTTTTTGCCATATAATAAAGTAACTAAGAAACGCATTAGGGATCAGAAAATGGATTATCTGTCTGTTGGTTGATAGATAGTGATGGATCTAATCAAGAAAAAGAACAAGTCATCATTTTCTCATTCCCGAAGTTTTTCTTCAACTTTTTTTAGATGAAGGTTACTGAAAATTACCTTACCAAGAAAATCTTGATTAATCATTTCTTGTTACTATTCTTTTAAAAAAACACTGAGGATGACTTTGGAAGAAATTTAAACATAAAAAACTATTGTTTCAAAATCATCGTTAATGCACATGCTTTTAGAATGAGAAAACTTTGATCGATTATCATGTTATATAAATTTTTATATATTTCTATCTCTTGTCTTTCTATGCTTCAGTGAAATTTCACTTAAAGTGATGTAATTTTATTGTTTATTTTTTATATAGAATACTTATAAATTTGCATTAATGGAATCTCAAATAAATGGAATCCTACTATTTCTCACTTATTGTGGAAAAAACCTATTAAAATGCTTCGAGGCTCAATTCAGAATTTCACATGAGATCATTATATACATGTTTGTTTCTTTTGTTTTTAGAAATGAATTAAGAAAAATTGCTGAGAGATCTGCCACATCATCATTTTTGTAATCGTTATGTTCAATGATTAATTCTTTTTCACTTACCATTGCTATAGTAACTATGATCTATTGTATAAGCCTTCATAGGGATGCAATGCTGCTTTAAATGAGAAATTGGAAGACAATAATCAATTAGCGAATCATATTTCATTTTTATAAAAAATAATATTCGTGAAATAACTTTTAATGCAATTTCTTTCCTTATTTCTGAATGATTTTGAACCATTATTAAAACCGATTGTACTTTTCCATTTTTATACATTAAAAGAAGGAAGTCTATCTCCCACTCGTTTACTTTGCAAAATTTTCTCAATTCTCAAAATTTTAGGGTCAAATTATAATAGTGAGAAGGTATTACGAAATTATTGATACATTTTTGATGGCAAATTAGTTTTCAGTGTTAGTGTAAATCATAATTAGTATTCCCTAGTATTGATTTTTATTGTTTTCTGTTTCATATTATTATTGATTCCTTTAATTGTTTACAATATATTAATTTAACGATCAGAACGCATAAGAACAGTTAAAAAGGAAGCATACAAAGAGAAAGATTGAGATATTCAAAATATTCAACCTCAAAATGTTTATGAATCTCCTCTGCATAGATATCCCTGACTCTAAAAATGCCCATTTTTAGAATAGTGTCTGCCTCTTTGTCTATCTGTCTGCACGTGAACACGCTAACTTAAAAATGGAAAGATCCAGATGAAAGTAATTTGGCATATAGTCATTAAACCAAAATTGTAGATTTGCATCAAATTTTGGATGAAATCTGTGGAAGGGAAGTTTGTCTGTCTGATGTTCCATCCGTCTGTATGTATATGTTACGGCTAAAGTGCAGAAATCAGTTAATGTGCACATTACCTACCTAATCTGAAGATTGATCCGTTATTGAGTCCGTGCCGAAAATTGTTTCATTTCTCAAATTACCTAGGTAATCTGCAAATTACCTAGATAATCTGCACATTACCTACTAGGCACTCGTTAAAGTGAAAATAAGATCTTTACTGGAACAACAGCAACGTTTCTATACGCTTAAATTAACATAATGTTATTTATATATTTTTCGATATCTAAAGAATCAAGTTAATACAATCAAGCAATCAACAACTTAGTTGATTGAATCAATAATCAATCAATTAAAAAACTATAATACAAAGAATCAAACTGTTTAAAATATTATTACAATTAAGGAAATGAATTTGCGAAACATATGATAAAATTATGCTTACTTATTAGTGCAATCTAAAGATTGGTGACATTTTGAATTACATAGTAATTGGTTTTTGCTACAATCACAACCTATTTGTGGAACATTTAGATTTGTAGTCACATTGTCTGAAATCCTGCCCAGTACCAAGGGATTGTTTTATTGCTGTTTGATGTAAAGATATTTCTACAGCAAGGACATCTTCTTTCGTTAAAAATCTCTCTTTGCAAACACTGAATTCAGATTTTGGATACAATTGTTTTAAAATACCCGCTTTAGTACCAAGTTTATAAAAGCCATCCTCTGTTTTAATAAGAACCACAGCTAAAATCGAGCGGGCATCAGTTTTTGTTCTGTCTACTTCGGGTACTTCAATTCTTACAGCATGAAACAAAATAAAAGTGGAGGAAGAGGGGGAAGGTGTAGGTAAAGGAAATGTGAGAAACAAACTTTCGAACTTGAATGATACGGAAGCCGTTAATGTATACATTACCTACGTAAAATGCGGAAAACTCTTGATTCCGCATGTTAACGGAGTAAATCAGTTAATCTGCAGATTAGCTAGGTAATGTGTACATTAACGGCTTTCGAGCTTCAGCGGTAACATATACATGAGACCCCCAAAACATAAGACCGATGAGAAAATTTGACATCGAGTCTTAACTTTTAAATGTTCGATTTTTTAAAATTAATTTAAAAATGCTTTTTGATTTTAATTTCTTGAAACAATCGTGGGAAAAATACTTTTAAAAAACTTGTTTTGTTTTAAGTATGGTTTATGGCTAAAACACACTTTGTTACCAACTGACAAAACTGGGCTTTATTTCAGAAAAAAATTCCTTGGTTAAATTCTATTAATTAAACACAGATGAATTTTAGTAAAAAATAATACGGATAAGGAATTTCCTTCAACATTGTAGAATAAAATTTGGTATTCTCAAGTGTACAAACCAAGCAGAAAAGGTGCAGACTCAAGTAAAAAATATGATTTTTTTTAAAAATTATGCATCAGCTCTCAACCTTCCATCCATATGTTGTAAATTGATTTAATAAAATTTTCAAGATGTATCCTATTGACAACAACGGTCATTAGAGCTTTATTCTTAATCTTAATATTTTAGAAGACAAAATTGTGTATGTTTCTTAGAGGCAACACTGGGCATTTAAGAGTTAATGCTACTGTGACGTAGTGAGTCAAACAGCTTAGTGTAGTATTTTCTGGTGGGCTAATCCCAGTCAAAGAAGACCAATGGGGTTATGTACAATTAATTTATTTACATATTCTTGGCTAATATAATTATATACATATTACTAATTTTTACACAGGGATTCTTCAAACTTCATGTCTTCCTCTTTTCGGCCGCAGGTTCACACTCAGCGTCCACCTCCCTCAGTATCATCTGGGGCTCTCTGTCCCGGTCATTGAACTCCTTCGTACAATTCCCTCTATTCTCCACCCTTTTTTTCTGTCCCCCGTCTTAGGGTGGGTCGGAGAAATTTCGCCTGTGGCTGAGTGACGATGTCACACTACGATCAAAGTGATTAATCGGTCATTATTAATAATAACCGGAGTTTTAAGCAGTTATTATTAATAATAACCGATTAATCACATTGACCGTAATATTATCGTCAGATTGCAGATATGCATGGAATTTTGGAACAAATCCACCAACTTTTGACTGTCTATCGTTCTGTTTAAATGTGAGTTTGTGAATATGATATTTTAAAAAGACAATGAGAAAAATATATAAAATTTCATATGTTGTCTTGAGAACAAAAATGTAGATAAGTATCAAATTTTGGACCCAATCAGTTAATTCCAAAAGTACTGCACTAAAATCTTTGCTGGATTCTAATGTCTGCACTGTTATCTCCTACTGCTCTAATCTCTTTATTGGATTCTAATACGAGAAAGACGAGGTTAGAACACTCCCGCTGGTTCTTGAAATACTCTTAAGATTTATTGCATTTTAAGTAGAAAAAAATCTGAAATCTTTTCTTGCTCGTTTCAACAAATAAGCTTCACTATAAAATGTAAACTGCCAAGTTTAGAAATTTGAAGGTACATATAAATTCTCATTTTGTTTGTATAGTAAATAGTTTTTAAGAAGCAACTAGTCAAGTTTTTGTCTTAAATAAAATATTTGACTCTCATCCAATTTTATTTCCTTCACAACGAATTTCTTTTATTCCACTTGCTCCAATAGAAAGAATTTACACCAAATTTCAAATAAATGGCTTATATCGAAGTCTATTCCCTTAATGTACCAAATACAATCCCTCTTTTTCGCGGAGAACGTTAACACGCTTGATCGCTTCAAATTCAATTTTGTTCGAAGGAATTTAACCCTCACTTGTTCATCGAAAAGAATTTAAGACGTTAGCTCTTTGGTTCTGTGTGAAAAGAAATATTTTTTCTCAGAAAAAAAAATCAATTCTACTATAGAAAACTTCAAAGAAAAGGCTTTCAAATGACAAGCTGCTTCTTCTAAATTAAATAAAATATTTTAATCTAAAGAAGATCGCTCCGTTCTATTTAAATAAACAATGTCTGACTTCTGGGCAAAAAAACGATTTAAGTTTTTCAGAGGTAAATATATTTCATGTGAACATTCTTTTAAAAAATCTCTTTCGTAAATTGCTAAGATACACTGATTACCTAAAATAATGCGTGTTTTGTTAGAAATTGTCGCAAAAAAATATTTGACTTAAATTAAGTAAGTTCATTATGGTGCTAAAGCTCCTAAAATCCAATATTTACAATCTCTTAACTCAAGATTAATTAAGTATTTTAAATTGACAATTCTTTTTCCTGTATTTTTTAGCAGATTCAAAAATGAAATTTAAGGTTGCTGTATATCTTAATGATTAAGGAAAATAAATTTGTGATCTCTCTTCAAATTACTCCAGAATAAATACCTTAAAACTTCATAAATATTACTGCAATATCTTTGAATAAATACAGATATTTAATATATAATTCATTGCCACGGCTAAGAACATAAAACAATTTAGAAAAGGTGTTGGCTACCGACTTAAAGGTAAATCATTTTGTAAATCATCATTAAATCATTTTTATAAACGCATGAATTAATTTTTTCATTATTTATCTTTACTCCAGATTGTTTCGGTGATAAATATGAGTTTTAGGGATAAAAATGTTTAATCCTAAGCGTTCTGAACGTTAAATTAATCTATTGCTAGAATCATAATAGTTGAAAAAAATGTACTGAACTTGTGCTGAAATAACAGTTTAATTTTATTGCTGTTTATTATTAGACGTACGCGCACGGCGTTGCCCTTGGAATCAGGACTTCAGTAAAATGAAAAAAAGGAAGAAGCGTCCACAATGACACGAAAAAGTTTTGAAAACTAAATCAAAACAAAAGATACACATTATTGATATTCCCGCATATTTTTCTTCGCGATAATGGCATTTGAACGGTAGAAAAACAGTACAGAGTACGTTAATCCAAAGCAATACAATATTAAAAAATTTTAACGTGAAAATCATTATAAAAAAGCCCAAAATGACACACACAACATGTCCTTTTATAAGTTTAGATTTATCATTGTCATGATTTGCTTTGATATTACTTCGTTTTCTTAAACTTTATTATAACCATGCTTTGAGGTACAGTATGCATAATGTCTATGTTTAATCAAAAATAAAAAAAAAAATCCGTAAATTTTCTTTTTATTTCAGCATTGGCATTTCATAATTTCACGATTTCAAGTCAGAACGTTCCGATATTGCTTACTCCGCGACTGGGTCCAGCGAAATGATTTCTAATTATTCCGTGCGAAACATAAACATGTAATAAATCAGGGCTGTTTTTTCCCCGCCAGATGGCGTATCCAGGGCGAAACCATGACCTTCAGTATAAGCGGTTTATCTCGTAGGTCACGGCGAAACGGCGTGGTTCTTCACTGTCGGCATTCGAGAAAAATTCTCTGATCTCATCAAGAAATAAATTAATTTAAAATCAGATAAAAATATTTTAACCGTTCTTGTTTTAAATCAGAGAAAAATAATTGATTTACTACCTAAAAGAATTTGAAAGTGATATCTTTATTAGAAAGTCAGATGCAAGAGTTTTAAGAATACCCAATAAACATTTTTTTGAAAAGTGACTAATTTTTTAAAAATTCCCAAAATTCAGTAAATTACGTTAGACATTCGAAACAAACTTCATTTGAACGGAAATCGTTTGCTCTTTCTGATGGTGTATCTATTTTTTTTCGTATAATTATCCGAAACCATGCTATCGAGAAATTAGTGCAAAATATCATCCAAAAGAACACAAAACATTAAATAAAAAAATTTCTAGATAAAATTTTAAAATTCCGGCTTCGAGGTGCATTGAGTTTCCATTACGACTACCTGTGTGCCAGATTTCGTGTCTGTAAGTGCAATAGATTTGTCTGGACATCACACACACACACAGACACACGTACACAAACTCTTAATTTTATAAGTATAGATTATAATTTTCGTTTAACAAATTATGAATATCAGTTACAAAATTCACATGGAATATATATATATATATGCGGTACAGAAGCGAAACGGCCGATTTTGAAACTATAGTAAGTTATATGAAGAAGAAGACGGTTAAAGTTATATCGAGAAGACAGAAAGCATACCATTTTACAAGTAACCAGTCATATTTCGTTAATAATTAATGGTCATATCGGAAATGGTGAAATCCTATGCGATACCGAGCAGCATGTAAATATGATTTACACTTACATACACATACACACCCCCATGCACGCAAGCACAAAAACTTTACTTTTTTAAGGACTTATATTTATTATTTATACTCATCTTTTTTGTTTTTATTATTGTGTCTATTTTATTGCTCTTTAGTTTAAAAATTCTTAGATTCACATGAATTCTTTTGAATGTTTTTTGAAATTATATCTGTCTGTCCGTGTGTGTTTCTCTGAGCACGATAACTCAAAACCGAATAGCGCTAGATGGATGAAATTTGGTATGTGATCTTTACACATAATTCGTAGGTTTCTATTAAATTTTGGACAAAATCCGCCCACGGGAAGTCTGTCTATCTGTCCGTGTTCAAGTGAACACGCTAATTCAAAAACTGAAATAGATAGATGGATAAATTTTGGAACACAGTTTTATAATGAAGAATGTAGGTCCGAATTAAATTTTGGACCAAATCCGTTAAAGGGTTGACTGTCACTCGGCCTGAATAATCGCATACTTGTGAACACGATTAACTCATAAATGCTATGACTTAGAAAAATAATAATTGGTATGAGGTCTGCTAATATTTATTGTATATTCGTGCCAAATCAATCGGTTGAAAAAAGGGTGTTCAAATTGCATATTCGGTTTCTTCACCATTCTACTACGCAAAAAAGGCGCGAGCAATTCGCTCGTTTTCCCCCACCTGTGTTAGGGAATGGCGCATGTTACTGGCTCTTGGTGTATTGTTTCCTCATCCATGTTAGGGCGGATACCAGAAAAGGCTTTGAAATTAAAATTTAATCATTAATTAGCATTATAATTTGACAGAAAAATTACGTAGAATCCATAAGCATCTCAAGTATTCTCTGCCTTCTTAGATGAATGAAAACGACAGCCCCTTTCCAAAACAGGAGGAATCGTCTTAGTAACAAAAAAAATGCGATCCTTAAGGGGTTAAGGGATTGCCACAAAACTTCATTTACTATAGTTTCATTTTGTTATACACTATTATTTAACTTAATCTCTTTCATATTTACAAAAATGGGATTTTGTAATCAATTTTTACTCACTTTCTTATGTGCTAGAATTTTGAATATTTTTACACATGTGTGATCTCAATGACAATAAGCTATTTTAGTATTTTCATAATTTAATTATCAGGTATTCGATTATTTTAATTAAATTTTTATTCTATACTTATGGTGGTAGCTGGTAGTGAACTGGAGAAAAAAATATTTATGTATTCCATATTATGTGCGTTTATGGGTTATAAATTAGAGTCTTAAAAAGAAAATACTTAAAATAAAGAATAAATAAATTTATATATCGAGTCCCTTAACATTCGCTGTTTCACCTTATATACCTGTGAACTCATACAAAATCGATTTCAACAGAGTTTGTGATTCCAATTAGTATGAAATAAATTATCCCCCCCATCTTCCCAAGTTTTATAAGCTCTAAATGCGTGACCCTGATAGCCCCATCTATAGTAAAAAATATAAAAAATAGAATTAAATTTTCTTCGATTATCGTTGATCGGGAGAAAAATCGTGAATTTAGAATCGTTAATTAATTTTAAGTTGAGAGATGGTATACATTAGATTTTAAATGCTTTAGCGCCTTAATGAGTGCACCACATTATATATCTAGGGTTTTTGCGATAATTTGAAAGAAAACCTTTGTTATTTTGCATAATCAGCGAATTTTAAGCTTTTACAAGAGGGAATTTCTTTTCATGGACTTAAATTATTTCTTTCTTTAAAAAAGCCAAACCGTTAAATTTGTCAAGAAGGGAGAGGATTTTTATTTAAGCAAAATGATACGATTTTCTTTAGATTAAACTATTTTACCATATTTAATACAAGCTGCTTGTCACTTGTAAACCTTGAAAAGAAGCGTGTGCGATATTCTCTACTAAAATAAATTATGGCAAATTCCTTCGAACAAAATTGGAATTTGAAGCAGCCATAAGTATTAACATTTTGAACGGGAGAAAATTGTATTCAGAACGTTAAGGAAATGGACTTCGATATATCAGACATCTATTTCCAGCTTCAAATTTCGGTATAAAATTTCAATTATAAAAAACAGGAAAATGAATTTTCTTTGTAAAAGAAAGTTGACAATATAAATGCTTCAGAATGAAATTTTCCTTTAAGGCATTAAACCTATTTACTACTACCGAAACAGCTGAATTAATAGACGTTGCTCCGATGAATTAGCTTCCTGCCATGTACATTTCATGTTTTTGCATACCCAATGGACCCAATGCATATTTGATGCAGCATTTCAGTCACTACACATATTTGATGTGACCCTTCTGTCAATAAGCATGTTTTATGCGGTGTCTCAAGCAATATAAATACTTTAGATAGTATTTGAAAAATTCATCGGGATATAGAACCTTGATCAGTAAATAAAGATGAATTATGATAATGTCTGTATACTGTAACATTTCGTATTGCAATTCATGGAGTTATTATTAATGAAAATGCATTCCCTTATGTACTCTGCATCAAATCACCAAAAACATGCAATACTTATAGCAAAATCTTCTGCACAATCATATATTATTCTACATACGCCTTGGAAATGTAAATAATTAATAAGTTTCCTTTTATGTGATATGAACGCGCTCCGTTATTTTATCGCAGGATTTTCTTTTAGCTTAAGAAGACATAAATTTATCGGCACACCTCGATATTTTCCTTTTTATTTAAAGACATCTTGGCCAAGAAAAATATATAATCTTCCTTATATTACTTTAGGAATGTTAGCTTCATTCGTTTTTTTGTACAGCTATTATAATATTTTAAATATAAATTCAAACAATAATATAAATAATATCTAAAATATAATTTCTCCATAACTTTTTTATTCATTCAAGTTTGATATGAGAAAAATAATTTCAATTTTATGAAGAAAAATTTTTTTCAAAAGAAACAGTTGTTTCTTCATATTTTGTTAAAACATTTTACATTCAACCACTAATAAGACTATATACGTTCTTTCTAAAGATCTGATTAAAGTTGCCCGATGACAATAGATGCACATGCCTAGTTTAAATATTATTTTAAACAAAAACAACAGTAATTTTGCAAATTAATTCAAACATATCCAGCAACTAATAAAATATTATTCATAATTATCGGGCTTCCCTGTATAATGTTTACATCTACATCACAAATACCCTAACCCAGACGGTAGTGTTCCTTAAACATCGATAGTTCAACTATCGATAGTACCCATAGTTTTCTCCCCGGCGATACTATCGATAGGTGTTCTTCCAGTCGATAGTTTAGAAACTATCGATGGTATAGATAGTTCTAGTCGATAGTTTTGAAACTACCGATAATATCGATAGTTCCAGTCGATAGTTTTGAAATTATCGACTGAAAATGCGCTTATTGATAGTATTGCCCAGGAGAACACCATCGATAGTACAGATAGTTTTGGGAAAGTCGATACTTTCGATTGTTTCAATCGAAAGTTCCGAAAACCCGATATTATCGAGTTGGCTTCGATAGTATCGATAGTCTATCTATGTTTAAGGAACACTCCCAGACGGCATTATGCGATTTTTGTCAAGAAATATCTGTACAAATAAATTTAAACCAGTTGAAAATTAAATTAACTTGAAAAACAGTCTAATAAATAGAAAAATTGAATCATTTATCTCCATTAAATATTTAATTCGTCTAATGCTTCGAGCATATTGGAATTTCATTTCGGTGGAATTAAAATTAGGGTTTTCATAATTTCCAAGCTTGATACGGAGCGTTTAAGTTATAAATAAATAAAACATGAAAAAGTGGGTAAGTAATGCTTTTTTTCTACTCTCACGGAAAATGCAATGTAATAAAATTAACACGTAGAATAAAAAAGATGCGAGGCTAATCCTTTTTAGTCTAATCATATTTTAAAGTTCATTTTACTTTCTTAATTATAACATTTTCTTTTTGCAGATCATTTTTAAAATTATGGCAAATCAAAATTGCTTCCATTGTCTCCACTCATAACCAGATTTTAAAGAGAATCGGGACAAAAACGGAACAAATAATAATACGTGACTGAGTTGTAAATACGGTGACAGTTCCGTATCTACGGACGTATGTCAATTCTAATTAAAATGTGTCTCTTTCAGAAATCCTAATCAATTCCGAGCTCTGTCTGATTAGGATAAGAATGAAATTATCGAACGGTATGCAATTTCCTTTAATTGTTTTTATTACGTAGCGTTTGCACAGAAGATCTTAAAGACAAGCAATTCTTCAGAGGTATCTTTTCATGAAGCATCTTATTCTTATTATTATTCAATTTAGTTGTTCAATTTGGTTAAAGACCGATATTTCGATTTAAGTTACAGTGATTACTTCGTCCGGTATATACTTTTTAATGGTAAATATCTCTTGAAAAATACTTTAACACTAGATTTTTAAGAGGTCTTAAACATTTGAAATGTCTGAATATGAATATTTTGCTACTGAATTTAAGAAAGCATTCTGAATTTTAAATACAGGGTGGTCATAAATCATTGGATCCATTGCAAAACTTAATAAAAAAAAACTATTAATGTTGCAACTGCGTTTTTTCTTTTCTATGAGAGAGAAAATAAAAAGCTTTTTTTTCAGGTAGGTGGTATAACATTACTGCTTTCTAAATTTGCTTCAGCGAGAGATATCCATACGCAGTGGCTACCGATTAGCAGAAGCCGATGCGCGTTTTCTCGTTTCCTTTTTTAGTTTTTTTTGAATATCTCGGAAAACTCTTCAGTTTTCTAATTATAATTGATTTAACGAATTAAAGAGAGTCCAATTCCTTATAAATAAATGCTTTTACTTTTCTCCTAGCTTTAATAATTTCGCAGATAATGGCTCCCAAAAATGGAAGATGTCCAATAATTTGCGACCACCAACACCGCCGTAACGGCGCGTTACTTATCTGAAAATAAACTTTTTTTAAAAATGCACTCTCATTTAAAAAAAAACCGTAATTGTAACATTATTTGTTTTTTCATTAATTTTTGCAATGGGTCCAATAATTTATGACCACCCTGTATAAACATGCATACAATTCTAGTAATAAAACATTTTACCAAATCCCCTTGCTGTGTTATTGAATTATTATATTCGTGTGCACATGGTTGGATAGACAGACAGATTATATGTTGATAAATATATTATTGTAGGTCAGTACTACATCTCACCAACTTTTTCATCCCAAAGATGTCGGTTCGGTTAAGTCAATCCGATTACATATTCTAACCCTGCCATAGAGTTCCATATGCTTTTTATGTGTATGTTTTCCCATCTATTTTTTTTCTTATAAGAACTGGAAACTTAATAATTTCTTTAAATAAAATATTTAAACTTACCGGCCTGCATCAAATTTGTTTGAAAATCATCAAATACATGCTTTTATTTTTCTTCTAGCTTTAATAGTTTCATAGCTAAGGTCTTTCAAAAATGGGATGTGTCCAATAACTTACAACCACCTAGACCGCTGTAACGCAGCGTTACCTATCCGAAAAAATATTTTTAAAATGCGGTTCCATTTAAGAGAAAAACGTAGTTATAACATTACTAGCCTTTTTTTATTAAATTTTAAAATGGGTCCAATAATTTATGATCACCCTGTATTTTTAGCAACAATGTAATTTGTGTTCTAATTAATTGTCTTTTAGGCTTAGAGGTTTAAATTTATTTTTGCTTTATTCAAGATACTTCATGATATCGTAATAACATTACACAACTGCTCAAGAGCAATTTTTTTTATCTAATTGACATTTGGAACTTCATCTTTTGCAATGAATCAAGAAAAATCGGAGACATTTTTACTTACTTGATGGAACATAGTATAACTACGGAGCAAAAAGTAGAGTTGGTGAATTAAAAAAGGATTCATAACGAGATTTTCTGAGTGAAGTAGAAACTAACAAAATGTAATTTTTTAGCTTTTCTTTTTCTAGTTTTTAGAACATACGAATATCTCTTTATAAAGAAATAGAGGAACAATCTTTGTTCGAAATTATTAAGTGGATAATATATTCTTCAAAATGATTTCTAATTAATGCATGCATTTTCCCTGCCAATTGGAATAATTTCTTATCCGCTGATTAATATAATTACGTAACTGTTTCTCTATGTCTATACGTTAGTAAAATTGTAGGAAAATTTTTCACTTTCAACCAACGCCTGGATTTTATCCTTTATTTTCTTTTAATGCAGAAATTGTTGTTAAAACTTTTATATATGGAATTTCCTAAAACTGTTAGAATTTCAGTTTAATATTTTCCATTTGCATTATAAACTAGTTGACAAATGCTATGGAACATTTTTAGATTTAGAAAAATTTGAACTTAAAAGGAATACAAATGTTCGCAATCAGTTGCTGAGAATCGTGAGACAGTATCGTCCAAGATTCTGCCACGAGGGCAATTAGGGGGGTCCACCAGATAGGGATGAAGGCGAAAATGTAGTTTGACCCACCCTGTTTCACAGAAAGCTGATAACGAGACTTAATTTTCATCAATGGTTATGTTTGATATCCATAATATTTACATGAATTTTGGTAAAAATAGCATGAAAATTCGGGAAGATATAAAATTTTCTTTAAAAAATCGCAATTTTTTTCAAACGTTTTTTACTTATAACATGCAGAGTTTTCAATCACATTAAACGCAACTTACAGAATAAGTGACAATATGTTAGAGAAGCATTGTAGTGAAATTTGAAGTAAATACATTGAATATTAGAGAAAGTATCAGTATTTATAGTAAATAATTTTTTACTGCGCATGTGCGAAACGTAGCACAATTTTTCTTTCATAACGTAAGATAGAAGATATTATGTCCCACGATTCCCCGCAACTGATTGCGTACTATTGTATTCCTAATAAGTCCAAATTTTTTCGAAATCTGAAAATGTTTCTTAGCATTTGTCAGCCAGTGTAATATATTACATAATGCTCAATTATATCAAAAATTTAAAGGAATACATACACACACGAAGTTACAGAAAGATCAATAGCATCAAATGACTAAAATTTCTGATTTACTTATTCAAAATAATTTTTCTCTCTTAGCAGTTTCTAAATTTTCTTACAAAATCAAAATTACGCAATTTGGAAAGTTTACAAATTAAACTTTCAGAAGAACAATAAAACTAGAAACTACTACCACATTCTGAACATCTGGCTTTATTCTATATCGACATTCAGCAGCGTTTACTATCTTGCTTGTAGGAGATAAATCTTCTCTCCGGCCTCTTTCATTTTCAAGGCTATATCCAATTTCTTGATGCCTCATAAAGATAGCTTTCCAAATTTTTGAGGAAGGAGCCATTTTTCTTGTTAATTTTTTAGAGGCTTTATGTTTTAGAAGATCTTTAGAATATTAAATTTTAACTTAATAGTAACGCATGTATTGACATTGCAGGCGTTTATTGAAAAAGTGAAATCTTGGTTCTTCGGAGGATTTTTATATTTTTTCCTAGGAAAAAAATATCCCTGCAATAGATAGTAGACTGTAGCGTCTCCATTTTCTTATGTTGGCTATGTATCGTTTATATCTTTGTTTACTGGGAAGAAAATTTAGGTGTCTAGTAAAATAAGGGGAAGCCATAATTTCTTTGGTTTTTGTAATATACGAAAATAAAGATATTTCTTTCTTTTCCTTGATAGGAAGCCTTAATGCGAACATTTGCTTATGATGGCTATTGATAGTTATTCATAAAATAGAAACTTGGATAGCACGCCAAATAAGGGAAATTTGTAAATTCTTTTCTTTTTGTACTTTGGTGAGTGGAATGTGGTAATGAATGATGAAATTATAACAATATTGATTTATTTACATTCAGCATAACCAATACTAAATAAGAAGTTATATTAGACGACACTAATTTGTATCGTTTAGAATACGAATGTTCTTTTTTGAATTCGTCAGATATGGAATTCTGGGATGACAGAAGCAACGCCAGAAGACAATCCTACTATCCAATGAAACGTAATCAGACTGTTCTTGCAGACAAAAAGGTGCGAGGATCTATAACAGCTGATATTCTGATAGCTTACACCACATACTATATGCACACAAAAAATAATTTTTCTGTTATTAAATCACAAGCTAAAACATAGAGCTACGTGTATTTCCAAATATAAAATAACTACTCATATTGCAAGAATAATTAATTGATGAGTAGAGATTAGATAATTAAATTCATATTATAAATTTCAATTTTAATTATGAAGAACAGGATTATTGAGATTTTCGCAAGTTACAGTAGCTTAATTTTTATAATATTAAGATCTTCTTATACATGATTTAAAGTTTCTTCACAATCTTGGCTCCTATCATAGACCGTAAAAAAGTGTTTTCCAATAATAAATTATAGTTTTATATCTGTTATTTATCACATCGTATCTACCCAATATTATTTATTTGTTTCGAATTCAGATTTTTTAATCAAAAATTTAGTCAAGTTCTCCATCTAATAAGTTTCATTTCCGAAAATATACAAGATATACTATTTCTTGCTCTCAAAAAATGTTTTATTCAGGCATGCCTTAACCACTAAAGGAGCAGTTAAAAATGCATGCGTTCTTCTAAAACTTAAGAAAAAATTCGCCGCTTTGCGGGTGGCCTTGTTGTAAGGTGTCGGCTTCGGGACCGGAGGGTTCTAGGTTCGAAACACGATTTCATTGAAGTTACGTCGTGAATTGGGCCTGGAATTTTGGAGAGGGTGGTTCCAGCTCAGGTGTCGTCCTCGTCATCTGACTGTTGTTAAAAATTACTAGGTCCGGCCGAAAATAGCACTCGTGTTGCTTCACAACGGGAAGTTAATATGACTAAACTAAACTATCACGTCCTGGGAGAGTGATACTTCTATCTCTTCTGAAAATAAAGATCCAACTGTGGTTTTGCCTCAAATACTATTTCCATTCAACGTGAATCGAAAATCTTAAATCTTATGTGCACGAGCATTTAATCTGAAATTTGAAAAATAAGATATATATACGAAATATATTTAAAAAATAATGTTAAATAAGATTCTATCAGTTTCCTCAGCTGAAACTTTAACCGAAATGAAATTTCAGATTTTTCTGTTAATTTACATTTGGAGATAATAATACTTTTTGCTAAGGCAGAACAAGTATTGAAGGATTACATATTTAAGGTAAAGCAACGGAAATAGAGTTTGAAATTTTGAATAACAATTTGAAATATATTTTTAAAGAATAATTTGTTTTTCATGAAGCACAATTCGGTCAAACTATTTGCATATGTAAGAACATCAGTTGGCAAATTAGGAAGCAATGAAAGTAAGAGAACCATCTTAACAGTTAATATGTTACCGAAAATGTGATGCATTTTAATGCAGGCTTGCATTCCATACGAATCTAAAATAGACAGTTGTAATACTTCTAATATAAAATAACAGTGAATCACAAGAGAATTTATGGGTAATTTTAAAGTAAGATGCGGTATAAAAATGAATTATGGATGTAATATTAATATTTATGAGCGTACTAGAGCGAAATATGTCATGCTTCAGATGAAATATGTGCTTTATGAGTGTTTTATGTAAATTCGTAAGAAATGAATTTTGTAAACCGTTTATGAAATTTAGTCATTTGATTATATCTGTCTATGCAATGAAAATTATTGTGATAAATTTTATTCTTAAAGTGATTTTAAAATTTATTAAAATCAGTGAAGAAATAGTACGGCAACTAAATTGAAATCCTGAAAAAATTTATTTTTTGCATTTATGGTGTGAAAATCGTGTTTCTGATGTAATATATTCCGAAGTTATTAAGGAAATACTACAAAATTGTACTTAATTTTTACTACTTAAAATTCTAATTAAAATTTTAAAAAATAGCTCCGAGGTGTAAATTCTAATCCTGCAAATTATACTTCTGCCAAATTTCGTAACTAAAGGTCCAGCAGTCTGCCCTCTAGAGAACCAATGCTCAAACACACACATTCTCCTTTAGTATTAGTAGAGGTAGACATTTGATTATATATGTCTATGCAATGATGGCAACTTATTGTGAGAGCTGGAAAGTGGAGGAAACGTTCTATAAATGAAACCACATCTTGCCTCTATTTATTCTTTTATTGTGATCTTTAGAAATCCATAACATTGTATTGCTTTCCCCTATCCATAATATTTCCAATTGAATCGTTATTTTATTCAAGGTTTGGAAATGAAATTAAAATTTCTTCTCCACACTGAAGTAATTTGAATTCTTGGGACTAGACGCTTCGGATGACAAATGCGAAAAGAGTTATGTTTATAGTAGACACTGTGCGCTTAATACCAGTAAATTTAATACAATATATATTAGATATAGAGAATTTTTAAGTACAGTGCATGTAATTCTCTTGAGGAATTAGATTGTTCAAAGATTCAGAAACATTAAGGTAAATCGAAATTACTGTACCTGCACATAATGTTTTATTCGTAGTTACAGTACCTTCAAATGCTCTCATGAGAAAACGAAAGATAATGTTCACTTATATTCATATGATTGTTTTATTTATCCTAGCAGATAATTCACTTTCAAGGACCAAAATTCATAATATTAATCGCCATGGCAACGGTCAGCTCTTCAAGCTTCCTGATTAGAAAGCCAACCAATTTTTAACGTCATCAGTTTTGTTAGACATTGGCATTCTATAGGATAGCCATAAATCATTGAACTTATTTAAAAAATTAATATAAAAATAATGTTACAACTGCTTTTTTTCAAATGAGAGGGAAAATAAAAAAGTGTTTCTCAGATAGTTAGCGCACCATTGCAGCGTTTTCATTTGCTACAGCGAGAGATTTCCATGCGCAGTGGCAACCGATCGGCAGAACCGATGTGCCTTTTCTGGTTTCCTTTTTTTTTAGGTTTTTCTTGAATATCTAGAAAAGTTTTCAGTTTTTGAATTACAATTGTTTTAACGAATTAAAGAGCGCAAAATTCCATACAAATACATACTTTTATTTTTCTTCTAGCTTTAAAAGCTTCATGGCTAATGTTTTTTTCAAAAATGGGAGATGTATAATAATTTACGACCACCTAGACCGCCGCAACGGCGTGTTACCTATCTGAAAAAAATGCGCTCTCATTTAAAAGAAAACGTAGATTAATTCTTGAAATAGGTCCAATAATTTATGACCATCCTGTATTTGCAAATCATTATCATTAACGTCATTATTACATTTTTGTATGCATTGTATTCTTTTAAATATGCTTGATGTTCATTTATGTTTTGTGCATAGCGTATTCATCTTTTATTGTACTTATATTCTTTTTCTTGCTTTTATATTATTTTGTGTTCTGTGCATGTATTTTTTTGTGTTATTTTTATTACCTATTGCGCTCAGAACTCAGGATATACACAGTTAAATTCACTCAAAAGCGACAATATACAAATTTCGACTCTTTCTGCGCAATTGCGATCAATTATCAGCATTCTCTCCTAAATGAATGCTCATGCGATTTGTTTCAATTTAAACGTAATGTTCAAAAATGGTTGTCTTGCAATAAAAATTTATTATTTACACTTGTAAAAGACAAATATAATTGTTTAAAAAATAATTATTCGATAAAGATGTTCATGGCATTAACAGTTCAAATTTTAATTGTATATTGAAATACTTAATATAATACTTGATCATCAGTTAATTACATATTTTTTCAATGATAATTTATTTTTAATAAATAATTGCAAATAGTTTTAGTGTGTAATGTTTTGGCTGCTGATTTAGTAACTGGGAGGATACAGAAATTTCTTTATTTACGAGCAAAAACCAAAGAATTTACTGTTCTCTCTAATCTCGCCTGCTTTCTAAATTTCCTTTCAAGTAAATAAAATTATAAACTACCCACAGCCTTTATAAGTCAAGAGAAACATTAATATTTTCTACCTGTTGCATTGTTTCCCTTTCATAAAATAATAGAACTTAACTGGTTCCAGAAACGCAACAGAAGTTCTACCACCAGGTTAGAACTCAGTGCAAAGCCGAAAAAGAATAATTAAAGCGACTTCTCCTTCATGATTTTGCGGAAACTATCTTTACGAGGCATCAAGAAATTGGATACAACCTTAAAAATGAAGCAAACATATAGAAAGAAACAATTTGAAAAATTTATCATCCTAAGGCAAGATGTTAAACCTGCTTGATGCCTACATAAAATAAAACAAGACGCTGAGAAAGAGGAAGTGGTCCTGAATCTCAATCAGTTTTTTTATCGACCCACCTCCTCATCTACCTCTGGTTGAAAGTTTATCTCAGAAATTTTCCAAGTTGAGAATTTTCACTCTGCATCAAAATTCAGAAAAGTGCTGAGAGGAAAAAAAATAACTCTGAATAGATGAATCACAAATTTCAGCCATCCCAGACTATTCATCATGTTGTATCTCTCTTTCTTCGGAGGCAACTCTTTATACTTAGTCTTGAATAAGGTTAAAGGAAAAGCAGCTGTTTATAGTTTGTTGAAAGGGAAATACAGTCTTCGACTTTGCTTATNTTTGAACTGAAATGTTCCTTTGTTAATGATTTGTAACTTAAATAAAAGATCTGAAATATAGAACGCTTTAAGTGTGATGATATTTGGCTCTATAAAAATCTTGTTCATGTGTTCTATATTGCATTTATATGGTTGAAGAGAACTGATACTGTTCTAAAAACATATTTCATGAAGAATTTTATGTATAAACATGTTTTCGTTAATTAAAAAAACTTTCTACTGGAATATCAATCTACTGGAAGGCGATATGATGTTGTATCCGGAAATGCCGATGAGGAAGTAGAACTCTTTCGGCTAGATGCAGCCAGACAGTGAATAGATGCAGCTGACAGTAAAAAGTGCCAACAATACAGTCCTGTAAATATTCTTTATAAAAAGTATTCTTCCTCCTCCTCTTCTATAGAGAAAGAAACGCGCCAGTTAATCCAAAATCCTGAAGGTCGTTCTCCTACTTCCATATGAGGTAAGCTATTGAAAAAAGTCCATGCCCCAAAGATTGGGCTTTCATCTATCCTCAGATCAGCAGATAAACTCATGATAGTTTGGACGTAAAGAGGGCAAATGAATTGACCACGCAAAAGAAGAACTAATACAGCAACGTGCGAAGCAATGCAGAAGTGAGATGACGCAAACTGCTGTTGCATCAACAGACATCCAGATAGACTTCGACAGTTTATCATAGAAATCAATTCAAGATCAATTCCAGGTAGACTTCCAAACGCCAAATTCGAGATAATATCAAGACTCTATTTACAAATTTTGAAAGACAGAAAAAAAAGCATTATTTCAACGATCGATGGGATTGCCAAACAGATTCACATGAGGAATTGTCTATAGAGTTCTTTCAACAGTTTAGACTTCTGAAACCTTTTGCCTGAGCCTGGGATCTTCAGAGACAAAATATTAAGTGAGCTCACCATGTGGAGAAGTGGGGACAAAAGTGCTTCATAAACGTTTTGCACATCACGCTATATTGCGCCTCATTTCGATTGGACTGTTTTGTTCATCTCTTCGATGTGATTGGTCGATTCATTCGAATTTCAATAAAACTTCGTTTGGAATTCTTCTGTTTGAATATCGGTTCAGTACTGTGTATGCTATTCTATGTGTTTCGTTTCTCAATGAATAAACGAAGCTGCGAGTATTCCGCTATGCTGAAAGCTAAGCCGCTGATGTGTTTTTAAGTTTAAAAAAATGCCCGGTACACACTTGAAATGCCGCAGGCATTGCCAGCTCAATCCCTCCTTTTCAGGTCACGCATGAGCAAGAGAGCAATAAAAATTGCACTGCACATCCAAAATAGCATTTGGCGACAGCAAATGAAATTGCGCCAAGAAAAATTGGCGAGAAACAGGTGCGCACCGTAAACTCCAGGTTTACCCTTTTTATTACTATCCCATAATAGTTTTGAAGTTTATCAATAAAATTGTCTGTCAGCTTTCCCTTCCCTCCCAAACGTTTGTGTTTATTTTTTAATTTCCTGTGTGTAGTTCTGGAAACATAAAAAATAATTAACAAGACATAAATAATTATAATAAACAAAAAATTTAAACGAATCTTAATTTATATGGTAGAAAATACTGAAAATAGTTTCCAAATCATTCCACTTATAGTTAATTTAAAGGAATTCCCGGTACCGTTTTTAGCTCTCGAGGTTTCCAAAACAAGCTCTAGTTTTCTTTCTGGGTGTCGTAGAAATAAAATAAAAACAGTTTTGGAAAATTCAAAGTATCAGCCTTCAGATAAAATAATAAACTGTGAATTTTGGCTGAAAATCGATTTCCAACGTACGCGGATACCTTAACATGTGCATATTTACAGACGAGGAATTTTCAGATCCGTGACATTATAGAGTTAAAAAATAGATGCCCCCTTCCTAAGCAATTTATTTCAGTGACAACATACAGGTATCGAAACGTCTTATTTTCATCTCAATTCGAATATTTGCCTTGCATATGCTCAGAGAACTCGGCTCAACACTAAGGTTTTAGAGTACGAAAAAATGGCTCGCAGGGAAAAAAACCTCCCCAGCACAAGTGATAAATTATCACAAATTATACAAAATTAATAGTAAATTAAACAAAAACTGTCCATGGGGCTTAATACAGCCTTGGATGTCATCTAATGTTAGCCTTTCTTATTTCCAAGGCCGCCCCAACTTATCCAAAGTGTGTAAGATTTGACATGAGTTGGTGGAAAGAAAAATTTCGGAAGTTACAAAAACACTACAATGCAAACTACACCATCTTGGGAGGACGATACAAGGAAAAAATAAGCATAAATATAAAATAAATAAACATAAAAAAATTTGATGAAAGTAAATAAATAAAATTTATAAAAATAAACATATTGAACAACCTCAACATACAGGGGCTAGGAACAAGAGGTGCCCTCAAAAGCATCTACAGACAAAAAAAGGAAAATAAATTAGAATTTTTTTTGCCTGGCCTAATGTTTCGGTTTGCATTCGTGTTCCCGCTGCTATAGTAACTGGAGTACTCTTCCATCTGCTGTCTTTTGTGTCAGTTGGACCATACAGCATTGATTTAAATAAAGACATTTTTATTTTACTACTCACATTTTAGAAATTTTACCAAATAGACTAGAAAAGCTTGATCTTTTACAAAAATTTCCGAAAATATTTATTTTACAGTAGACTAGCCTTTTCATTTTAAGAGGCAAATACATCTTAACCTTACGAAGTCATTAAGGATTAAATAATCAAATACATCATAATGCAGATAAAAAATGTAAAGCGCTGAAATTCTTAATGCTTCAGAATGTCTACAGATATTCGATTTCAAAGTTTTTTTCTACATTAAAATTGATGCACGGCATTGGTTTAGACATTGAATGAAAATGAAAATGCTAAAATATGGAAATTTAATAATTTTCATTTTGTAAAAGTCACGTAATTATATTTATAAAGTGTTCCTATCTTAATAAAAAAATGCATGATAAATCATTAGAAAAAATACAGGGTGCCCACTAAAGTTCCTTACTACCCTTTTAATTACCAAATGGCTGCAGCTGTCTTCATAAGAGTGGTGTCTAGGTATGGTAAAATGACTATGCGCTACTGGATGAAACAACTTACAGCGCCACCTGGTGGAAAACGATGGAGTTGCGTTATTGTCTCTAAAACGGTACGAGATAGAGGAAAAAAAGTGAATTACAAAGTTGTAGAGCATTATCGATGTAGTACAAAAAGACATCATGTGGACGTAAATGCTTATAACAGATCGCTTAAAACACGTATTTGTTTGTCCGCGATTTCCTACACTGACACGTGACAAAGCATTCTTAGAAAGAAAAAAACAACCACTTATCACAAGATACCTTTACTTTCGATGTTCAGACTTCTCTCCGTCAGCTACAATGCATATCTGGATCTTTGCCACGTTGGGGGCTCGTTTTTGTCCGAAAGATAATCTTTTCTCCTTTCGTTCAAGTTTCGTGGCGTCTCAGTTTCGGAATCCGCAAACATTTTAAGCGTTCTTTTTCTAGCATTCATGACCATAAGATGTCTTTTTATACCAAATAGACGATGCTCTACAACTTTGCAATTCATTTTGTTCGTCTATCTCGTACCTTTTTAGAGATAATAACGCTAACTCCACCGTTTTCAACCCTTGGCTCTGTAAGTGGTTTCATCCAGTAGCGCATAGTCACTTTACCAGACACCACTCTTATGAAGATAGCTGCAGCCATTTGGTAGTTAAAAGGATGGTAAGGACTTTAGTGGACAACCTGTATATTAGATTATACATTTATTAAGTTCGGATAAAGATTCGCGTCTATTTCTTTATGAACAAAATCTTCATATGTTCAAGAAACTCGGAAAAAGATAAGCAAAAAGAACTCATTTCTTTGATTTCTTCTAAACTCGGAAAAAAACTCTGAGTGAATTCTGTTTAACTCCCCAACTCTATTTTTTTTTTCTTTTTTGTACTGCATTAAATATTACGTTCCGTTCCATCAAGAAGCAAAAATGCAGTAACTCCTTTAATTATATTGCAAAAGATGAAGTTCTGTAGCCAGATGTCAATTACATGAAATTAAAATTGCTCTTCAACAGTTGTGTAATGTGATTACACCTGAAAAAGCTAGAATGAAATGAAATTAATTTACAAAGTCGAGTTGTTAACCGAAAGAAACCCACGTCACATTTGTATTGAAGAAACATATAATCCAGGGAGCCATTCTGAGTTCAGTAATTGAATATTCCGAGTAAAAGATTTCAACTGTTTCAGAAGCCATTAAATCCAGTGTTTAATTATATTACCGCAGTGATCTAACTTTTAAGAAGTATAATCCAGGCTAAGTAATCATCCCAACTCGAATGGAAATTTCGGTCTTTCAGCAACTTCAAAAGCTAAATTGAGAATAAGATTACTTAATGAAAAATACTTCGAGAAGACTTTGTCTGCTTTCAGATATTCCGCGCGTATGATTCAAGGTAAAAATAATTAATTAAACGAAATTGCATAACATACTGTAGTTGCATGTGAATGTTTAATCAGAAAAAAGTCGGAATTGATTAGGATTTGTGAAAAGGCCCATTTTAGTTTACCCGAAACGTAATTCCGTTCTGCCGGAAGGATTAGATGTAATTAAATATTTCTTTTTGTTTTACTGTGGGAATCAATGACTAAATTTTTAAGTTTATACGGTTATATTAGAAACAAATTTCGAGTTGATCTTGTTGATAAAGATTTATTGAAGTATTCCTTAACAGGAGTGGCGTTACAGTCCATTACAGTCCAGCCGACGGGGGGGGGGGGCGGCCCGCCAAAGGAGACCCGATTTGCTGTACAATGGGAGGGGCGTAATGATGACACTCTCAAATTTTCGCCACATCATTATTTTTCTACCAGTTGAATAGGCAGTTGCTTGAACTGGGTACAAAAATGTGCCAACAGGAGGCCCTGGCTCCCCCGGACCCCGCAATACAGCCACACCTGTTCCTTAATCAAATTTACATAATATCTTCTGGGTTACTTATTTATGATGCATATTGTGTAGTGGTGACGTAAAGGGATCCTCATGTATCCTCATGTATTCTGCTAATCATTTGGGAAACGTAAGTGTGCTCTGGATACAACAAGATTAGCTGTAGGTGATAAACAGTCCTTTGTACTCAAGAGAAAAGGATTGCTAAGGGGCCGTCCATAAATAACGTCGCACTTTTTTTCAATATTTTTGACCCCCCCTCCTTCCCTTTGTCACAAAATGTCACACATTACCATACACACTTCCCTTCTTGTCACATGTCACACTATATTACATAAGTATATACTTGCAGTTCAGAAAGAAAGCACTACGTTATAGATCATATTTCAAATTTTATATTTAAACTTTAACTACGTGTTTTAATGACATTTGCGTAATAATGATTATATGCGTACTTATTTTGTATGAAATAAGATTAAGGTTTACAACGAAAAAACCTAATTAATATACAATAGTAATAAAATATTAATAAAAAAGAGCAATTGAAAACAGTAGTATTTTGGAATTTGATATATTTTGCTATAAATATTATCTTTACCTTATGAACACAAAATACTCTTAAACAGATTGAATTTATAAAAAAAACGAATCAATAAGATCAATCTGTTCGTGCCACCACCTGTTCTACCACTCACCCAGGTGGGGTGACGTATCTTTTGTTGGACATTTGAAGGGTGAGACAGGGGGAGGTTTGCTTCTAATGGTGAAGAATTTCTGCTCCTACCATATTCTCAGAACCTACCCTGAATGCCCTTTTTGAAAAGAAAGGAATATAAATGAAAAACACATGGAATCACATGGAAGTTGTTTTAGCCCCGATTAAAAAAATACCCTCAAATTCTGCTAATTTCAAAATAACCTCAAAATTTAATCTGCTGATTTTAAATGTTTTTATTTTAACCAAAATGTGTGATGTCACACTTTTTGTTACCCCCTCCCCTCCCTTGTCACAAACTGTCACAATTTCACGAACCCCCTCCAAACGTGACATCATTTGTGGACGGCCCCTAAGTGCTTTTAAGCTGGACATTCACCATTACTCCAGACAGCACATATCTGGTCTTACCACTCCAAAACCGGTCGTCAATAAGAAAATCCGATGAGAATCGGATTTTTTTAGTCGAAAAGTTTGGAAATCCAACTTCGCTTGAAATTCATTCGGAGTGTTGAACCATTAAAGCTGAAATGCGACCATGGGTGAGGGGGATGATGAGTGATGGAAAATTGTAGTGTTGTGGAAGTAAAACGTCAAAGCTTATATACACATGTTAGAATAAAACTGTAAACCATAGCTTCGGTTTAAAAGATGAAAACTAAAAACACAATCAGCCATATAATCAATCGCATTTCCACTGATCAGCCTCATCAATTTACGATCTTCCTGTCCGTTGGATTCAAAAACTCGTGGGATTAGGTGCATGTCCGCGCCGCGCGATGTCAAAACCAATGAAAAGCCTTCTGCATATATTATGACGTCGGATCCGGATGTATACAAAAGGAAGAAACAATCTGCATGAAAAATTAGATTAACTTGCCAACAGTGAGGCTCTCTCGCGAAAGCGAAAACCACAAAACCACTGCGGGAGTGCAGCTTTTAAAGTTGTAGAAAAAGTAGGCTCAGTAACCGTAAAGGATCAAAAGGCCCATAGGTCATTTATTTGCGGTTTCACGGTTCGGCGCATGAATGACCTGCCGAAATGGATGGCCTGGAAATTGGAACGGTGTGGAGTGCCACCACGCCATTTGCGTGGAATGGAATGAACATGGATGTCCAGTTACAAGAATTGCTTCTAATTATTATTCCTCGTTCTAAACGAGGCAGTTATGTACAACTATTGTGATCCGGAAGGATATCGTATCGTCAACAGGTCAAGAGAAAGGAAGTTTCTGTTGACTTGGCCAGAGTGATGCTGACTTGTTTAAACTAGATGTATATTCCAGTCGAATTTTTATGAAAAGTATCAAAATGTGGAAAAAAATGTATAAAAGCAATTTTATTCCTCTAAGTTGTTGAGTCGGTCATGCAGAACATGGCACTATATTTTGCAAGCGGACATCGGACCGAATGGGGGGAGGGAGGGAAATTCGAACCATAGGTTTCTTGCGTTTAAATAAAAGGCCAATAATCTGAGAGAAAAATTTAAAATAGAAAGTTATAGCTATTAAAAACACCTATAAATTGACATTTCGAATGCTAAGATATCTTAATAACATCATGAGTAAATTAAAAAAACACGTGGATTTTACAAAAGTATTTTTAATTTTTTTACAACTTGAGCGAAATTTTTGAAATTCTACTGCAGAATGTGTTTTATAGGATGGGATATCTGTCAAAAATTTCTGAATAATATTTTGAATAATTCATCTTTTTCCGAGAAAACAGGGTCATTGAAAAATGCCTATAAGTACTTTTCTATTTTGCCGAATTTGTGGCGAAAAAGCCAATCCTACTCTTAAAGTGTAGTTCTACGATTTAAAATTGCTTATATATGGTCGTTTTATAAAAAGAAGTGGCGAAAATAAAATTCAAAGTTACCGTTTTGTGCGAATTATTACGCCTGAACGCGTTCTTCGTTATTACCGAATACGTTTAGGCGTAATAATTCACACAAAATGATAACTTCAAAGTTCATTTTCACCACTGATTTTCAAAAAACGACCATATAGAAGGCATCTGAAATCGTAGAACAACACTTTAAGAATAAGATTGGTTTCCTCGCTATGAATTCGGATAGATAGAAAAGTGCTTAAAAGCATTTTTCGACGACCCTGTTTTTATGGAAAAAGTTGAATTTTTTAAAAATTTATAATCATATTGTTCTGAAATTTTTACCAGATATCCCATCCTACAAAATACGTCCTGCAGTAGAATTTCAAAATTTTAGCTCAAGTTGTAGAAAATTAAAAATATTTTTCCAAAATTCACGTTATTTTATTTTCTCATGATGTATTTAAGATACCTTAACATTCGAAATGCCACTTTATAGATCTTTTTTAATAACTATAACTTTCTAATTTAATTTTTTTCTCTCAGATTATTAGTCTTTTATTTAAACGCCAAACCCGATGGTCCGAATTTCCCTCCCCCTCACCCCTAATCAGGAATGTGCAAAATATGGTGCCATGTTTTGTATGGCCGTCTCAACAACTTAAAGCAATAAAATTGCTGTTATATAGTTTTTCCATGTTAAAGCACAATTTGACTGGACTATTGGATTGAGATAAGCTCGCTGCTACAGCACAACGATTCTGCCTGTTATCTTGCAAATATTATTGTAATAAGACATTCTAATCAAGATAAATATGCTGTAAATAAATATTTTACTTTAATTGAGCGTACTTGAGTTGTTGCCTCTTGGATCCAGTAATCTACAAGCAGGAAGCACGAAATTTACTATATCTTTTCCATTAGTAATGGAATAAAATTGAATTGATTTGTAGAATTCTTGCAGTTTTAGTTTAGAATATTATTTGAAATAGGCAATTTCATCTAGGGCCATGGCCAATGAAATCTTTGAAAAGAAATTTTTAATTTTCTTATAGGTTGAAAGCAAAATCTATTATTTGAAACTATAAAGATATATAGAGGGGGATTTCGGAGAAACCCTGGAATTCTTAAAATTGAAATTATTTCTGTTTAAATACATGTAAAATTCGAAGAAAACTGTAATGGATAGAGCATGAACAGAGGCAGCCCGAGATCATTTACCCAACCGGGCAAGGCAAAAGTATGGCGCCTTCCACCCACAAAAACATATATATATTTTTAATTTTACAATGTTTGTTTTGTAAATTTCAAACAAACTTTACTTATACATGTTTTTACCTGCAAACAGACTTAATAATATTTTGAAAATTTTTAAACACCAGATATATTTAGGTTTATAAAAAAGTTTTATTGAAACTGTAATAAGATATTCAACAAATTTATTTTAATTATACCTCGACTTCATTTTAAAACAGTATTATATATTCTGTACAAAAAATTCACTTTTCTTGCCTCTTTACCTTCAAAATTTTTCGTTATCTCATCAATTGTTCTGTAGAAAGTCCCGTTCAGTCGACAAAGTTGCTAATCTAATTAGTAGCTCTTGGGACATGGTGGGCCGCAGATACGTTCTGATAAGCTTCAGTTAGGAAAAACTTCTTTTGCCAGCACAACAGTTACTGCATAAAAGGTAAATTATTTACCTTTTTTCTTGGGCTTTCATGGCAATTAAAACATTTTTTTCCCTCCGTACTCCAGGTTTAGCACCCTCCGAACTTTGGCTCCAAGGGCAGTTGCCCGGTTTCCCCGGGCCTCGGGCTGCCTCTGAACATGAAGCGCACCGAAACATCCGAAAATATTATTCTGTTCTTTCTCCAAATTACTAATAACTCAAATATATAATTCTTCAATTCTACAGATCCTTTTTCTAACAGATTATGCGATAGCTGAATTCATTTAATTTTAGACAAATTAATTCTATCGTGAGATAAGTTATCTAAGCTGGTTTCGAAAAGGTGGAAATCTGAAAATTCATTATATAACTATAGCTAACAGGCAAATAATTAATTTGTCACCTTAATCAAGATGGAGTGACTTCTGGTACTGTATTTAGTTATAAATTCTAACCTCATGTTCATAACAAATTGGATAAAGGAAAATGAGTTTATAAAATACACAAAGATTCGAATGGGAAATAAACATGGAAAATTTCTATTTTGGCCCCAAAATAAAACATGAAATATATTGCTAAAACTGCACATGAACGAGACATAATATAATCAAACATTTATCTTTCGCAAAGATTTATTTGAATGTCTGAAGGAAAATATCAAATTTTATTTCTTTTAAGCTAAAGAAATATGTTATGATAAAATAACAAGCCGTGTCTTCATAAGATAAAACGAAATACTTTATAAACCATTTACAGACCAAAGGCAAAGGAATTCCAAAAGCATATAAAGAATTATACGATTGGGTAGGAAGTTTAGCTATAAATCACACAAGTTTTCATGATTTGTTGTGAAGAAATTCATAGAAGATTTAACTTTCATAAATATTAAACTCATCAATTCGTATATCAAATGGTGACGCCTAAAGAAAATGTCATAATTCATTTTTTAAATAATCAAAGCGCATCTGTATTCTGAGGAATCATTCAAAAACCACTTTGAATGTGAACATTGACTGAAAAAGTCCATCAGATATGAATATTGAGCGAAAGGCCACATAAACTATGCATTAGCCGAGTAAAAACCTATAAAATCTGAATATTAATAAGATTATTCATCTGAACGGCATTCATTAAGTCAACAGTTTTAGTCAATACATTTTAGTTCCAATCTTTAGCTACAGATGGAGCTTTCGAAGCCATGCAATCAGAGCATAAAAGTAAAGAGATGAAGGTGCGAAATTTATTCATTTTATACAAGTTCTTTTTCATACGTGATCATTGTTAAGTAATTGCAGACACAAACTTTCCACAAGCCGATATTATATCCATTCACAGACATATAAGGTGAATGGATAATAAGGGCAACGAAGCAATAGCCACGTCAGACGTACTAGCAAACAATAAGGGCAACGAAGCAATAGCCACGCGTCAGACGTACTAGCAAATAATAAGGGCAACGAAGATATAAAATTACTCACAGAAAACAAATACAAAATGTATGTAAATGCAGTTTGTGACAGTCTTTTATAAACAGCATGTTCTTGCATTCAGCGACATAGTACGATTAGTGGCTTAAGAAAGGGACGTCAGGTTTCTGAAGACGGCTCGCAATACTCTTTATTATTTTCATACTTTCCTTGCCTTCACTTATCTTCATTAGAATGTTATGTGTTTTCTCAATAACTTGCGCATACTTAGATTATATAAGGAACTTTATGCAGGGTGTCCACACTTATCGTGGTCCAATAGCTAATTCCTAAACCGTTAGAGACAGACATATAGTTCCAATTGGAAAAAATGTTTTAAATGAAGGGAAGAATTATAACATATGTTTAATCAATATATTCCTGAAAAATGTACAAATTCTAACTTTTTATACGGTCCCCCGGTCTTATCAGTCATATTTAGAAAACTATTTTTGACATTCTAATATTTTAAACAAATAATGTCAAATTTTTTTGCGACTAAAACTGGCCGATTTATGGAGCTTTGAATATCGCTGACTTAGACCAATTTACGCCATTTCAATAGCAGTCTTGAAGGCGATCCACCAAACGATGCACAGCTCTTGCTCGACGAGACTGCTGATTGGTTAAAAATCATGAAATTCGAAGCTCCAGAACTTGCTCAGTTTTAGTCTCAGAAGAGTGGGACTTTTTTTTTCTTTAAAATGCTAGAATGTCAAAAATATTTTACTAAATATGACCGATAGTACAGGGGAAACGTATAAAAAGTTAGAATTCGCATTTTTTTCAGAGATATATTTAGTGACTCAAAAACATATGTTATGATTTTTCCCTTCATTTAAAGTACTTTTCCAACTGGAAATATATGTCTATCTCTAACAGTTTAGAAATTAGCTATTGGACTACGATAAGTGTGGACACCCTGTATATAACTATTTCCCAGGATGACCAGCACTGAATGGTCTTTAATCGATTAAATATTGTGCCACGCTCGAGTAAATGGAGTGTCTTTGCCTTTCAGATAGGACTTATCCCGTTTACTCTTTCCTGGTATACACTGAAGAGCCAAAAAAACTGGTACACCTGCCTAATATCGTGCAGTCATCAAAGGTACACGAGTCGGCCTTCGGCTCCGACAGCCCATATCGATGATGTTTCGTTGAATGGTTTACACGCTGACACTTGTTGATGGCCCAGCATTGAAATCTGCAGCAATGTGCGGAAGGGTTGCACGTCTGTCACGTTTAATGATTCTCGTCAGTCGTCGTTGGTCCCATTCTTGCATGATCTTTTTCCGGCCGCAGTGATGTCGTAGATTTGATGTTTTACCGGATTCCCGATATTCACGGTACACTCGCAAAATGGTCGTACGTGAAAATCCAAATTTCATCGCTATCTCGGAAATGCTATGTCCCATCTCTCGTGCGCCGACTATATCACCACGTTCAAACTCACTTAAATCTTGATAACCTCCCATTTTACAGCAGTAACCGATCTAACAACTGTACCAGACACTTGTTGTCTCATATAGGCGTTGCCGACCGCAGCGCTGTACTCTTATTGGTTCCATATCTCTTTATTTGCATACGCATGCCTGTACCAGTTTTTTGGCTCTTCAGTGTATTTTGCTGAGGTGGCAAAAATCGCCTGTTTCATTGCTACACCGTATTTATTTACATTCTAACAGGTGACACTACCGTAACTGTTATTCACCCCATTTATTAACTGAAAAATGTAAGATAAGACGAAACATAAATTATTAAACAGTTATATCGATTAAGAGACCATATTACTTTTTTACAACATTATAATTTCAACAATAAATGAACTAAATATTCAGTAATATATTATTATACTCTTATATTGGTTAGTCTCACATCTATCATAGATTCTTATCTGAAATAATGGTAAACTATAAAAACAGTGTATAGTCAATATTTTTTCTATATCGTTTTATACCCTGGATTTCTGGAGATAAGATTATATTAATTTTCTATATTTATTCAATGATATTGCATTTAAATTTATGGAATTTATTATGACGTAAGAAGAAGAAAAATAACTAAATATCTTTCCTTAGTCATTCATGTAGCGCATGGAGAAAATAAAGCTGCCTTAAATTCTATTTTTGAAGCTGGTGAAAAACATCTGAAGAAAAATTGTCAATATCTTCTCCTTAATTAATCTTGGGGCTTGAGGTAGTAAATATTGGATGTGGGTCGCTTCAACCTCATAATGAATTAAATAATGAAGTATAAGAGTTTTATGCAAAAATTACAAATTAATACCACTGGATTTAAGGACGTTTTGGGAAGGGCCATTTTTTAAAAACAGGATAAAGTCTTTTTCTTCGAAATATTTCCATAAAAATGTCAAATCATTAATTTTATCAAGAAGGGAGACGATTTTTTTTAAAAATAAAATGGGGAGATCTTCTAACTTCAGATTGAAATTTTTTTATATTTGATAAAAGCTATTTGTCATTTGAAAGACTTTTCTTTGATGATTTAAAAAAAATAGAGATGATTTTTTTTTCTGAAAGGAAAGACTGTCTTTTCACTTAGAACAAAAAAAGCTCACATTGCGACCAAAATTGTTTATGATAAAGAAATGATAGTTAAATTATTTCGTACAAAATTGGAATTTGAAGCAGTCATGCCCATTACGCGGCAAAAATTTTTTTTCAGAACATAAAGGAAATAGCCTTCGGTATCAGATATCTACATAACAAATTTGGCAACAGTTTCAATTTTTCTGTATAAAATTTGAAAAGACAAAGAGTAGAATTGAATTTCTGTATAAAACAAATTTTAAATGTAAATGGCTGAGAGTCAAATTGTGCTTACGGCATATCTTCTTTCTTAAATTATTTACTAAATCAACAAAATGAAAATTAAATGTTCCTTCAGATTTCTATAAAATGCAGATTTCATGCTTTAAGCGGAAAAGTATTTGTTAATGCGTACATATTTCTCAAAAATTGTTTATCTTGCGTGAATTGGATTCGCACAAGTGGGGTGCAGTGGTGTAGTCGCAAAATAAGCAGTACCGGGACACTCAGAAAACAGTGCCGGGACGCTTAAAAGCAGTGCCGGAACGCTGTAAAAGCAGTTCCGGGACGCTCTAAAAGCAGTACCGGGACTCTCTAAAAGCAGTGCCGGGACGCTGTAAAAGCAGTACCGGGACGCTGTAAAAGCAGTACCGGGACGCTGTAAAAGCAGTACCGGGACTCTCTAAAAGCAGTGCCGGGACGCTGTAAAAGCAGTACCGAGACTCTCTAAAAGCAGTGCCGAGACGCTGTAAAAGCAGTTCTGGGACGCTCTAAAAGCAGTGCCGGGACGCTCTAACCTGTGTCACAAATCTCGCTCTGTGCCAAGGACGTTTTAACAATGTTTTGTTATGTATCTCCTGTAAAATAAAGCAGTGCCAGAACGGCGTTTCGGTGCGTTTCGGCTCCATAACACCTCTAGTGGGGTGCGACACACCCGAATTTTGTATGCACTAACAAAGAGGCTAGGATACAACATAAATTACAAGTTTTAATTTGTAACTTTTGAATACAATGTAAATGCAATTTAAACTAATCAAAAAGCAATTTTATATTCAATAACCATAAAGAGATAACCCCCGTACTGCCTCAGTGATCAGGTTTACTGAATAACCGGGTCATCGCGGTAATAACACAGTTACTGTTTGGCCAGTCACAAAATGGCCATCACTGGTAAAAGCACCAGCTCCTCCCGAAAGATATGAGTTCCGACGTAGGAATCTGGATAACATAAATTTTCACCAAATAACTCCCAGGGGAAGCGAGAACCCTCTTACTTATCAGGCGACTTCTCATCCACACACTCCTTGTGTTCCCGGGGGACAAGCCCACAAAAGTAAAGCAACGCACTTTCATTTCCAACAAAGTTATACTGGATGGTCATAAAATTTTGAACAAATTTCAAAAATTAATAAAAATCTAATAATGTTACAACTACGATTTTTTTTAAAATGTGAGCCCATTTTAGTTTTTTTCAGATAGGTAACACGCCTTTACGGTGGTCTAAGTGGTCGTAAGTTATTAGACATCTCGCATTTTTGAGAGCCATTATCTGCGAAACTATTAAAGCTCGAAGAAAAATAATAGCGTGTATTTGTAGGGAATTTTGCGATTTTTAATTTGTTGGTCCGATGTAGTGTGAAAACTGAATAGTTTCCGAGATATTCAAGAAAAACTAAAAACGGAAACCAGAAAACGCGCATCGGCTTCAGCTAATCGGTAGCCACTGAGTATTGAAATCTCTCACTGAAGCAAATTTAGTACACCGTAATGGTATGCCAGCTATCTGAAAAAAAACTTTTTTATTTGCTTTCTCATTTAGAAGAAAACGTAGTTGTATCATTAGTAGTTTTTTTAATTAAGTTTTGAAATGAGTTCATTATTTTATACTTCTAAAATCTCTTTGTCTGAAATATTTTTTTTATTGAAACGGTTTTCAATATACACATTACAATACTTCCACTAAATGTTCAATCATTGTATCATTCACTAAGAATGATGAAGATTCAATAGTCATTTTCTCATTGTTTAACAAAATGATATTTCCATGAATAATTTTTTCTGGTGAAAATGAAATATGATTCATTTATTGATTGTTTTTATACATTGGCTCATTTTGTGTTGTCAACTTCCACCACTATGAAAGCTAAATACACCAGTTACTGTTGCCATAGCGATGCCAAATAATTAGCCAAGAAGCATAACGATGCCAAAATTCTTAATATGGGAGATTTCATTTCATCTAATTTTTCTCTTTCATTTCTAAGGAAAACAGAAGAAAACATGCATGGAATGAATTCATTTTAAATACTGAGTTGGCTCTAGAAGTATTTTGCTCTATAAATAACATTTAGTAGAGATCCAATTTGCTTTACATCATTACATTGCTGTGTCGTTATGTGAAAATTATAATTCTTCCATTATAAAATCTACTTGACCTATGAACAAAATGAGAAGCGATAGAAATACAAGAAAAATAATAAAAGATGAGAAAAGCGCAGTTCGGGACCGCGCCATAGATTTTTCGTGGAAACGTCTGGATAAAATTATAAAACAAGTGGTTCGTATTAATATGTAATTTAATTATCAATCTCTTTAATACAATATCTACACAGAGAAGTATAACGGTTACAGAATAAATAAATAACAAGCTACCACAGACCCTTGCTACATGCTATGAACTAGTGTGTCTTTCTTTCGTTTTATTTAGAGTAGCTTCTGAGGGCTCCATATGTTAACAGTATATAGCATTAGTATATATTATAGTAACTACATTTCGCGTATACGCAGTAAAACATTATTTACTACAAATCCTCATATTTACCGTAATATTCAAATTTTTGAATTTAAATTTTAATAAAAAGTTTCTTTTACGTATGGTCATGTATTCTGAGATTCAATCAAAACTTTCAAATTTAGAAAGCGTGTACTTTAACAATATATTTAGAGCGATGCTTTTTGATGTTTACTTGACCTAAGAGCAAATTGTTCCTCAAACTTTATTCCCCCACTTTTGTTTTTATAAATACACACCAAGATATAATGATCAATTAAGGTTAACTTGTAAGGGTAGTTTCCAGTAGTTTTCCTCTAAAAAGTAAATGAAAAAACTTGGAAAATGAGAAAATGACGCTCTTCTCTTTCTCTTCGGGACATCCATCACTATTTATCAAACAATAGACAGATCATCAATTTTCTCTTCACCAAACCATTCTTAGTAGTTTTATTCTACGGAATTAAACATAAGAGCTATAAAACCATTGTTGAAAGATCCGTATATGATTACCACCATTAAACAATTCCTTTGTGAGCGTTTACTGTGATTTCTGCAGATCCTGCATTCATCATAATTCATAAATTTCAGTGTTTGGCAATTAATTATTCTTCCAGTTGCGTAACACATATATAAAAGAGAATTTAAATGAGATTTTATTAATTGATTCTGAATTTTTTTAACATAAATTCAGTTTTGTTTGGGGTTTTATGGAACCGGAAACATTATGTTGATTTTTCTACGCTAAATGGTTTTGAATATAGAATTTGCTTTCAAATTAGTCCAACACAAATAGTTTGATTTTTTTGTTAGAACGAAATTAAATGAGAAGTACAACGTAGCTATTCTTGTGGTCGAAATAAAATTAACAGCCAAATGAATAATTTTAGAATAAAATTTATTCTTTCCTTTAAGGAAACGTGTAATGGAAACTGTCACAATAACTTTTATTATTTTCAATTATAAAATTGACGGCGATTATTTTGAACTAAAAATGATATTAAGGCTATTATAGATAACAAGATTAAAAATTATTAATCTTGTTATCTTCAATAACCTTAATTTTATCTATTCGGGTAAATTAAATTAATAAAAATTCTGCAGATGTTTTAATAATAATAGCAATAAATACTACAAACACAAAGGAGAATGTTTAAATTTTAGATCTTTAAAGAACTGAAATTTAATATTTTAACCTGAAATAATATATATTTAATAAACTGAGACGTAAAATGTTAGAAATATCTCCGCCTATTAAATACACTTATAAGAGACATATAAACTGAGGAAGAGCTCTCATTATATGCGAAGCTTCCCAGATAGCAAAGAAAGCTTGTCTAAAAAGTTTTGGAAACCTTGGCGTCAGCAAGGGTAAAGGGTTATCACAAATGTTTCCATGACAACGGTTGAACCTTTCGACAAGATAGCGGAAAGGTTCGCTAGTCAACAAGAAACAAGGTTTCCTGTAAGGGTTTCAGTAAGATTTCTCCAAGCTTTTATTACAAGCTTGTTTCATGCCTTTTCAAAAGGTTGGTAAGAGCCCTCCTTCGGCGGACAAAATAGAATCCCCTTTCCTCCTCCGAAGTCGTATTCCTACGAAGAGGAGCCCCCTTTTCAAAGAGGTACTCATACAAACTTCAAATTTCTCCAAGCCGGGGATCGAACCCGCGTTCATAGAGATGGAGGGCAAACACAATAACCACTACACTGGACGGGGTTACACACTATTGGACAGGTGGTTCATAAAAAGCTTTCCTACGTCAATTTTTGCGGGAATGGTTTCGGAAAAGTTTGTGCGGATATGCTTTCGCGGACTTGTCGTTCATACCTTGTCAGTGAGGTAGTTCATAAAAGCTTTCAGGTAAACCTTGTGGCAATGGTTTCCGAAACAGTTTCTGAGGAAATGCTTTTGCGGACAGCCTAAGGAAAGTGAAGTGGCAACCTTTCCGCAACCTTCTCTGCTATCTGGGTTATGGCTGGAATACAACATCATTTTCACATTCTTATACTTAGGACCCGTCTTCTCTCTTTAAAAATAATTTAGGTTGCTTGCTTACTACTTATTATCTTCGTTTCATGATATCAGATCAGGCCGAATCATTTATTATGTTTTCATTCTGTAGAAAGATTCAGTAATGACAACAGAGATACTTTGCATCTTTAAATGATCTCAAGAGGGCACGTTCAAGCCGCAGACGCATTTAATGCTAGGAATGTTCATTCGTTTCTCTTTTATAGCTTAGGGACGGTATACCCGGATTCTGCGTTCCCGGGAAAGTAACCCTAGTACTCACACACTAGGAAAGTGGAATGAAACATAAAGCAATTGATCTTCGTTTCACGATATCAGATCAGGTGCTAATCATTTATTATGTTTACATTATGTAGAAAGATTCAGTAATGCCAACAGAGCTACCTTTCATCTTTAAATGTTCTTGATAGGACACGTCAGATGCATTTAATGCTCATTTCGTTTCTCTTTTATAGCTTAGGGCCGGTATCATGGTTATGATTGTAAGTTTTAATTTCAAACAGGGCAGGATTCTCTGAACATAAATCTTAAGATCCATGTATGTGGGATAGCGCAGTCCAGTCCCATCAGGTGTCACATCTCTGATCAATTCCTGTAGTCACGTGAAGTATCTATTTCTGCTCTCGGCAGAGGAAGTTAGATATTTATGATCGAGCATGAAGAACGAAATATCTATCGATGTTTTAGTTTGATGATGTAAAGATCAGCACCCGCTATTTAAATGCCTTTTTTCCTTCTTTGAATGCTTGTAAAAGTCATAACTTTTTGTGCCGTCTAATTAAATTTCTAAATTATTAAAATTATGCTTATTTCAGTCATTGGAGTAACTCACTTCAACCCACATTTATATCATGAATTACGAAAGATGACTCCATTATCAGGTATTTCTTTCAGACATACACTATATGCCCAAAAGTATCCGGACACTTGCAGATTTTCACATTTTTTAGAATTTCTCCAGCATTGTTTAACTGACTGCCTTTAAACTTCGGACATGTACAGAATAGACAATAACTCACATTTTACATTGAAGATTCGGTCCTGAGGGCAATTAGGGGACCGTCTACAAACTGATGAAGACAAAAAGGTGTTTGGCCCACCCCGCTTCACAAAATACTGATAACAAGATGAAACTTTCAGAAATAGTAATGTATAATGTGTATAATATTTACAGGAATTTTCGTAAACTTAGAACAAATATTTGGGAAGATATAAAGGCTTTCTTAAAAAATCTGAAATTTTCCCACCTGTTTTTTGCTTATAACATGCAGAGTTTTCTGTTATATTATACGAAACTTACAGAAAAGATGACAATATGTTAGAGAAGCATTTTGTAAAAATTTGGAAAAGAATGTTTGAATATTACAGGAATAATGAGCATGTTTAGTAAATAATGTTTTACTGCGCATGCGCGAAACATAGTGTAATTTTTCTTTCACAACTTTAAAGCCAGATATATAG
>BGPR01000243.1:737231-757722 GCA_013235015.1 Araneus ventricosus
GCTTTAAAGTTGTGAAAGAAAAATTACACTATGTTTCGCGCATGCGCAGTAAAACATTATTTACTAAACATGCTCATAATTCCTGTAATATTCAAACATTCTTTTCCAAATTTTTACAAAATGCTTCTCTAACATATTGTTATCTTTTCTGTAAGTTTCGTATAATATAACAGAAAAATCTGCATGTTATAAGCAAAAAACAGTTGGGAAAATTTGAGAGTTTTTAAGAAAACCTTTATATCTTCCCAAATATTTGTACTGAGTTTACGAAAATTCCTGTAAATATTATGCACATTATACATTACTATTTCTGAAAGTTTCATCTTGTTATCAGTATTTTGTAAAGCGGGGTGGGCCAAAAACGTTTTTGTCTTCATCAGTTTGTAGACGGTCCCTTAATTGCCCTCAGGACCGAATCTTCAATGTAAAATGTGAATTATTGTCTATTCTGTACATGTACGAAGTTTAAAGGCAGTCAGTTAAACCATTCCGGAGAAATTCTAAAAAATGTGAAAATTTGCAAGTGTCCGGATACTTTTGGGCATATAGTGTATATGGTTATTAGAAGTGAACGAACGAATTGATATGGTACTATAGAAAAGTAGAAACTGACAACAGGATATTTGAATAGAGACCATTAGTTTCACACTATTATACAAAATGAAGTTGACATCTAGAAATATTCTGAAGGATATAAAGCATAAATTGGATCGAAATTCCAAGGCCTATCCGAAAACAATCCTCGTGTAGCTTCAGAACGGATGTTGATATAACTAAACTAAACTAAACTAATTTCAAAATGAGTCAATATATATATTTTAATATTTATCGATTTTCCAGGGTTTTTTTTCAGTTTCCAGCAATATCTAAAAGAACAAAAATATCTGCCAAAATCAGTATGGAAAAGTTTTAATCATACACATGGAACAGACAGCTCGCAGCTTTAGAAATAAAAGTTCAAATGCAGAAGAAAATTCTTTTGAAATTCCTCAGCAAACGGCAACGTTATCACCACATTTATCGTCTGAGAAAGAAGTTTAAAGCTTCTTGCACGCGATCATTTAATCCCAATCTTCTATAAGAAAGAAGTTACTCTATTGATTAAATAGCCGTCTATTTCGTAAAGCAATTTTCTTGAACGGAACTCGGCACACATTGGAAATGCCTTCGAAAGAAGAAGTGTAAATTATTACACCTTCGCCAATTCCCGCCAACTTATCAAAGAAATAGAGCAACAATTCAGAGGGAAAGGCAGTTTCTTCAACATTAGGCTGGAGTTTAGACTGGATTGCGGTGGGAATGTTTTTTCGGTCAAATGAAATAAGTTTAGAATTACCTTGCCTTCCATTCTTTCAGGAGGCTTCATTGCGATTGAAGAGTTTATAAACGGAGAAATATGGGGGAATTCTTTAAATAAAAAGCTCTTCTTTTATATTACATTTTGAATAGCTACTTGTGTTCCGAATTTCTATCGCGGTAAACGTATGGAATATTTAATGGCATGCTGTGTGACTGAATTCAATTTTAAAATTGATACCACGGGCGATTGACATGATTGAGCATACCATTGAGGGATATCGATTGATATTCAAATGCAAAATCAGTTGAATGTACTAAAATAAAAGGCAAGAATCATCATTATTTAAATCTCTGTATATGTTTCAAATTATTTAAGTAAAATTAAATTAATTAGTTAAGAATACTACAAATTTCATTTTGCATGCACAGTTGTAATAGACTGATATAAATTCTTTGTTTACTATAATACATTAAATATGTGATAAAAGATATAATAAATCATAGGTTGAAAATGTAGAACACATGAAGCACCTATATAACATTTTTATAAACTCTTTTATAAACATATTTCAATAATATTCAAGAATCATAGACAGAAATTCTTAAAAAAAGATTCTCTTCGATATTTCAAACGACAAAGCGGGCAATTTTTCTTTGAGTGCTTTTTATGATGGATAATTTAACGCGATTCTTTTTTTAAATTCTGCAGTTCCTATCATATTATTCAAAGCATTTTATTCTTTCACTAAAACTTCTTTTTGGAACGCAATTTAATCTCAATTAATGACAAACGCAACTGAAACTTTTTTGTGTAATTTAAGATAATCGCCATATACTTTTTTTGTTAGTCTCCATTTTCACAAATTCCGATTGCTCTGTCAGGTAAACAGAAACCGAAGGGACATTTAAATTAAAGTTGTAAAAGCTGAGACAAATGAGATATCTTATTTAAAATTTCTTTGAAGATTTAAATCGTTTCTAGATTCTAAAATTGCTTTACTTCATAAACGAAGCTGAAGCTTAAGTTTAAACAAAAATTGACTCTCAGGTCGTGAAAGAAAATATTCAAATGCTGAAAAAACAATGGAAATGATTAATTTGTTCCATTGAAAATGCAGTCGTTTCGTTTGATGCGCAGAATTAAAATGATTTGAGATTCATTGCTTCTTTCCCAATTTTGCGTACAAGAATGGTTCTTCCTATGAATATATGTTTTAATTTTAATGCTTTCATTATTTCTTATTCCCCTTTTTCATTTAATTCCAAATTACATTACATTCAGACTCAAGCGTTTAGATTATTTTACGTTTTTAGATTTTTCAGTTATTTTTTGATGTAAAGCGAACTTAATTTCAGACCAGCAAACCAAGAATAGAAAACGGCTGTGCCTCCAATTAATTCGAGAAAAGCTGGAAATTGTTTTAATCTCTTTATTTACACGCGAAAAGAGTTATTCGAAGTTTGCCTCAATTTTCAGCTTATGCTGCAACTAGGGTTACCCTAAAACCTCTAAATTTATGGGCTGCAAATAAAGCAAAAGAATGAGATGCCGAAAATTTATTTTTGATGTGGTGAAATTTCATATTATTTCTTGAATATTAAAATCAATAGATCATATTATTAACAAATGATGGCAAAATTGGAACCCTAAGTCCGTTAACCATAACCCTATTACTTCGACGTACCTTTTCTCAAAATCTGTTATAGATACATGTTTGAAATTTTTTATACAAGTAAAGTACATCTTTGTCATTATACTTAAATGAGCTTTTGGTTAATTTTTAATTTTTTATAAATTTACAAAATATTTAATTAGACTTAGTGAAATTTTACCCTATTTTGACACAACCAAATTGTAAAAAATAAAGTTTTGAGATTTTTAAAAAAAGATTATTTCGGTATAATTAGAAAGGTGTACTTTACTGGCATAAAAAGTTCCAAACATTTATCTAAAACAGATTTTGAGAAAAAGTACATCGAAATTGCCAATTTCACATTTTTTGTTCTGACACCAAAAAAATTTCTAAAAAATATCTTTTTGAATTTTTTAAAATCATTTCCGTATAATGAGAAAGATGTGCTTTACTTGTATAAAAAGTTTCAAACATGTATCTATAACAGATTTTGAGAAAAGGTACGTCGAAGTAACAGGGTTAGGGTTAATGGACTCTGAGTTCCAACTCCTCCTTATTACAAACTAACATTTATTCATAATGCAGTTTGCAAACAACAAGTTAGTTTAAATATTTTTAACTGCCATTTTGATCTTGAAGAAATATTGTTTTCATGGTTTATTTTAAGCATCCCTTGCTTCTGCTCTACAGAGTGTCCATAAATTATTATTCCCACATGGAAGCCTTTCTCTGCAGGTAACTTTCCGACACTTGGTGGGAAACTGAGATCAGTATCGATGCGTCACGTGCCAAGAAAGATTCCCGAGTGGAAATAACTTAATTTCATTGTGTTATTAAAAAGAACTTTTTTCAATTGTACTTTACGAATTTGTAATAAATTTATCATCATTTTCTTTAATCAATAGTTATGAGGTAATAGAAGTCCGACATTAATTTATGGACAACCTGTGTTTAGCGTTTGAATGCAATTAGAATTGTCACTATAAACACGATCTTTGTACATAGTTCTTACGACTCTAAGGGCAATAACTTGTTTTTCTGAAGGGAAATAAGCAATTTTCTTCATGCAATTTATTCAACAGTCCCTTCTTCATTTGTTAAAGTGGCGCTCGGAGCTTATCTTTGCTTAAAATACAATCGGCAAGACGTCATTACCGTTTTGCATTATTCATAGACATTAGAATGCTTCTCGATCGTCAACAGATATTGTCTTTAAATTGGTGAGTTCTTTGTGTCGTCAACCGTAAGTCTCTTTGTTTTAATGTGTGTGGTTCTTTTAAGGTGGAAATATCCATGAAAAAATAGTGCAGAACAAATATCAAACCCAACCACAGATTAGAATTGAAGAGAATGGAACTAAAGGTAACGACACCGACGTCTTTCTACCCCTCAATGGAAAGTTTTCATGCGCGAGTTTCACTTTATGAATTGTCAATGCGAATAAGGACTCTAGAGAAAGTATATTAATGTTTATTATGCTGAGCTGAAGACTTTCGTGTCAAGGCTTCGTGAATACATTAGAATTCTTCGGATTTACGTTAATAAAATCATTTGCCTGTATGTCTGTCTGTATGTTTCTGAGCGCGATAACTCAAACGTGGAACGAGGTAGACGAATGAAGGCTCGATATAAATATGATTTTGTGTGATAAACATGTGTGGAAACTAAGTGAGAACTTGTTGCATTTGACTTCATGTTATTTTTTCAGTATTAAAGGAACTTCCAAGTAAAAAATATTTTTACAGAGGCTTCATACAGCTGAAAACCAATAAAATTTATTGAAAACATTAAGAACAAGCATCACATCTGCAGTATGCATTATTCTTCAAAACTCAGAAAATGGAAAATTATCCGTTTAAAGTCTATTTTTACCCTCTTTTGCTTTATTGTCAGAGTTAGATAAGACAATAATTTATTTGAATGTTAACCAAATTCTGAATTAACATAGTTTTGTGAATTGTTTTGTTGTTATAAGTAACATAATAAGTAGAAATGTGTTGTTTATATCGCAATTGTTTGAAAAAATTAATCACAATATATTTAACTACGTAAGAGAAATACATAGAAAATTCTTCTTCAAATTAAGGTAATACTTATTTTTTGCAACTTAACTAAACAGTTACTGTCGTATTTTATACAAAAGATAAAGTTAGATTGTACGCCTAATTCAAACATGGTTGTACATCAATCTTATATTTTTTGAAAATATTTTAGATGTAAATTATAATTTACTTGATAGTATTTTCGAATATTTCAAAACCTCAGACAAAATAATAAGGAAATAAATTGAATTTATAAACAAGAGAATAAAATTGCAAATTTTTAAAAAATTGAGAAACAAGGAAATCACATTTCGTGTCTTAAACTGAAAAATTCCCAATTGTGAAAAATCATAAATAATAATAAAGACATATCAAGAAAATATTAAGATAAGAATACAATCCTTAAAGATTAAAATAGAAATATCTTCTGCCTGATGAAAACACTACTTTCATCGTTGACACAAGGGAATTTTCGCATGGGAGTAGAAATCTTCTCATTCATGAAAGAGTTTTTAAAAAATGAAGATTGGTGGTTCGAAGACGAGGTTCAAAAATGATTAAAAAATAGAAGAGTTCCAGTTTTCATAGAAGAATCGCTGGAAAGGAATATTGATGACTTAGCCTTTTCATATACAGTCTTTGGTTCTACATTAAAATAAATCGTTTGATGTATTATAAAATGCAAGCCAAATGTTCCTGCATTTTTATAAAAGATAAAAAATTCATCGGCATGCGAAGCTTGGAAAAGTGTTAACATTGCTGATTCAACGTTCAAGAAGCTAGCTTTCATTGAGAAAGATTGGCAGGCACTATTTTTCATCTATTCGATAGAGTAACTGTTTATGCGTTTCTCATTTATACGTCATTTCATCGCAATCTCGATTAATTCATAACCATTGCAATGATAAAGTACTTCGTTTATACGACGCAAAGCTGCTGTTATACGTCTTATCCTCCCTTTCTAAAATTTAAGAATTTTCTGCTCCAATCATTATTTATCCGTTCCTATTGAAGGGTGAATTTTTCCTAGAAAGTAGGGAGGAGGGAACCTCAGGATGGCCTGGGGACATCCTTTCCCCCCATCCACTTCCAAATTTAGCCTTACCTGCATGCACATAAATCAACCTGCATGCACATGGATCAACCTGCATGCATATGAATCAACCTGCATGTACATGAATCAATCTTCATGCACATGAATCAACCTGCATGCACATGAATCAATCTGCATGCACATGAATCAACCTGCATGCACATAAGAACAAGAAGTGTATAATTAGTACTCAAGATATGCAATAAAAGTATGGTTTTTCTCACTTTTACGATAAACCTTTAACTTTAAAATTTAATTATTGTTTTCAATACTATGTAGTGATATGCTAGTACTATCTCAAAAAAAACCTTTAATATTATTGCTTTTATTTGAACTTGCATCACTTGCATTAAATTTGCAACAATAAAAGTTGTTCATTTAAATTTCGATCATTCAACTTTTCATCATTATCTTGAAAGATGTATAAGCGGCCCCTTATTATATCTATACATAGTATTAAATAAAGTCCCCTTGAAAGCGTCTGTATGTGTGTACGCTTAAAACTCGATAAATACTAAACTGATATTGGAGAAATTTGTACCATCTTGCAGGGAATTTATAGAGGAAGGTTTTAGTATATTAAACGCATATCAAAATCAAAAAGGGAGTTTAATAATTGCGATTTTAGGTTCGCGCATGTGAAAAGTAGCAGTATTAGTATCTGTGTTATGCGTATGCGCGGAATCCCAGATAGCACGTAAGTTTGCAGCAAGTTTCATTTTGACTTGTCATGGCAAAATTTGACGCGTCAAACTTGAAACGAACTTGTAGCAAGTTCGCTGTGATAACTAGCGCCACCCTCGTTTGCAAATCAAACTTGCAGCAAGTATGCAAAACAAGCTTCCTGCAAAGACAGCACAAAGAGATAATTATCTTTGTCTCTGTTTAAAAAAAAACATCCGATTTTTAATAGCATCTCCTAGACCGTCCTTCTTTTTATTAATTCAATAAATCAATGATAATTTGTAAAAAAATAAGTTTTTATAAAAAAAATTTTGAAACATTTTCCATCTTTTTACTAAATATATCACTCGCAATTTAAAGAAAGCTATATCGCCTTTTTCTTAATGTTGAAATTTTAGCGTTTATAAACAAAATTAAACCGAAAAAACAGTCAATGTTTGTTGAAAAATAAACTTATACATTTTGTCCCATTTTAACGTAAATTACTTTTGTATTCTAATTTCATAATTTATTCTACTAGCAAAACGTTGTTATTAGCGAAAATCGCTCTCTCTTTGACCTCAAATCATATTCTCAACTCAAAAAATTAATGAAACCAAGAAAAAAGTTTAAAATAAATCGTATACGAATCGAATCGAACGATGTATTAGCGAAATCTATCTTCTCCTCTCAGAGTTCAGCTGGCTCAATGGTTAGCGTCTCCGCTTCGGAACCGGGAGGTCGCGAGTTCTATCCCGGGGTGTGTTCGTACTCTGTTTTTGCTATAGTTTGCAATGCAAGCTTGCGGCAAACTTGCTCCATGTTCGTCCTATGGTGATTTCGAGGCTTGCGTTAACTTGCTGCAAGCTTGTTTCACACTTGCACACTTGTCGTGACAAATTTGCAGAAAGCTTGCAGACTTGCAGTGCAAGTCTGCTGCAAATTTGCTGCAAACTAAAATTGCTATCTGGGATTCATGTCTGTTTAAATCTCCCCTTAAAGCATCTGTATGTGTGAACATTTATAAGTCGCGAAATACGAAATGTTTATTGGAGATATCTGTACCATTCAGTAGGGCATTTATCGACGCTTATCAAAATCAAAAAGTAGTTTAATAATTCAATCCAATCCAACCACGATCCACACATGTGTAAAATACCATCCTCGATCCGCGAATACGTAAAACAGTAGGATCTGCGGTTTGCATTTCATCCGCGCATGCGCGAAATAGCAGGAGCTGTTTACATGATTTGCGACTGATTTCAAAATCTCCTTATGCCTAAAAACCGAACTTCCAACTGTGTCCGGTGCACATCAAATGCAAAAAGGCTTCGTTTGTTGTGGGATGACCAAAATCAAGAGGAAAGAGTCAACAGATTTACCGCGTTTTCCTTTAAACGTGTTCAATTCCCGGTTAGACTCAATTTCTGCAAGGCAACAAATAAAGCCTAGCGACAGACATTTCACACTGCTGGAATTGACTTAAGCGGAGAATGTTTTTCTCATGGACAACTTTATGTGGCAGTTTCAAGAGTTACCTCCAAACAAAATCTTTTTGTCTCGGCGCCAAGAGGAAAAACTGCCAATGTTCATAACGAAATATTATAAGATAATTGGAATTTTATTTCCATAACACAGGTTGCATTTCATATATTTAGTGGTTCCATGTATGTATAGAACAGATAAACGCATGTGGAGCCGCGGGTCCATCTGCTAGTATATAATGAATAATGAATAAAATAAGAATATCTGGTTAAACATCTTAGGTTAGTCATGCGATATTTAAAATCAAGCAATTCGAATATAAAACGCCACTTCCTTAGGTTGACATTTTCTTTCCGGAGTAGTACATTTTTCTTTGCAATTCTCAAGTATTCGATAGAGCAATATCTTTCTCACCGTCTTTATTATTTCTAATAGATGAAAATGATGCAATAAATGCTTGCGCATGGGTATTAACCTGGCGGTACAATGATATTGTTATTGATATGGCTGGTTAAACATTTCATGATCGATGATGGAATGTACCTCCTTGTGATGGCACCATGCTTGAGATGGTTGTAAGGGAATCTATTGTGCACGGTTCGTTATTTTTTGCGCCTCTACCGTCAATCTGTTATTCCGTATACCTAGGCTGGATACGCAGATTGTAATGGTTGCTAATCAATAAATCAATCATTTTAGTCAGAGGTTCCAAGCCTGTGGTACCCGTACCCTTCGGGGTACGCGAAACAAAAGTTGGTAATTGTGGAAACAAGAAAACATAAGGGATTAAAAATGGTACGGAATTTTGTTTCCCCAAGTGAAAATTTGCTATTTAATAACCATACCACTTGAATAATTGGTTGTTATGTGTAAGATATTCACAATAGATGGCGTTGGTGCGAACGCCTACACACGGAAAACCAGCCCAAACCGGAGCTGACTCTGACTCACTTGAAGAATGTCGTCGTTACTGTTATGTCCAGCGTTTCTATGTTTAAATGTGATTGCCTATTAAATTTCTGTCTGCACTGAATGATGTCATCATTATCATCCCGCATACATGCCAAATCTAATATTATGGAGTTTAATTTTTAGCTGTCCTTATAAGATAAAACAACATTATTACAATACTGCTTTCATTTGTTTTGGCATTGAACTAATACTATTGTAAAATGAAAAAAAATGTTAAATAAAAAATAAATACAGCAAATGTTATTCATTCCAGTCTTTTGAATCTTAAGCAAACCTGAGCCCTTAACATTATTGATAAAAACTTCTTCTCGTAGACGGATGGTTGGTGGGGAGGTGGGTATAACAGTAGGGGGTACGCGAAAAGAAAAAGATTAATCAAGGTAGTACATGAGGGTAAAAAGGTTGAGAACCCCTGATTTAAGAGGCAAAATGGCGATACAGGCAGGAAAACTATAACACCATGCCCTCAGTTAGTTTCCGTCCCACTAACTGGATTAGAGAGAATGTTATCTTCTTCTCTGAACATGGCCCTTTCCCTGCCTACCTCAAAAGGCTTCACCTGTCTGACAGCTATTATTGCAGTTGTGGTGGAATTGGCACGGCACTTCACTATGCTACGAAGTGTATTTTCACAGTGTCGTAGCATATGAGGAAGCCAGTGCCAAACTTCGAACAAAAATGGCTGAAAAGAATCGCCAATAACCTCGTCTCCAGGCTTAAAATTCGTAGGATTGCCAAATTCATAAGCGAAAACAGAGATCGTTTCCGGCCTCCCTAGCCTTCAACTTTCCAGCGAGCTGAACCAACAAGCTCCAAATTACCGGACATTCCCCGCCCCCCTTCAAAAAGGAAAGTTAAAGCAGCATCTAAAGAAAATAAGATTATTACGAACTAATAGTGTAAAAGTGAAATTGCCTGTGCTGTACATAGTGTAAATATTTCTTTCTTATTGTTTGTTTTGTTTTTCTTTCTTTTCTTAAATAAAATTCCCGTGTCTTGCCCATCAAACCGTTCAGTGACCGGTCTGGTCACGGGTACAGAGGTAAGAGACGGCGTTCTGTTCTGATCTAAGAGGTCTGCAGTTATGTAATCTTATTCATAAAATTATTTCTAACCGGTGAGATACTAATATTCACCGTAGAATATTCGATTTGAAAAACACACGTGTTTTAATTTCATTGAGAGATTTTTTTACAAAGATCAATTCATTACAACCACCTTAAAGCTGAAATGATACCGATTTACTCTTTAAAATTCCTCTCCTTATTTATTGTGTGTTAAGAGAAAGTTCCTAACAGATACGAAAGTGTTTATCGTGCGAGTTTCTTATCAACATTAAGCAATCCGCTGGGAAAAGATGGAGTCCATTAAGCTCTAATTAGTGAAGATAAACGCTATTTGTTGATGCTTTCTTAGCTAAGGTAGACTTCGAGGCTAATGCCTGCTTTTCGTGTATGCACGAGTCTCTAGCCTTAACTTTTCAAAACTTGTTTCATTTCTTTTAAACTAGAATGATTAATATTTCAATTAAGTTCAAAAGGAAACATTGAGTGCAAGCGTGGAAATTCGTGGCTTTATCAATGTATAAAGCAATTAATTTTGAATTTAAAATAATTAGCGAGATTATTTCTTGAACGTTTTAAAAACTCTCACGACCTGGGGAAACGGAAAAGTTATTTAACGAGGTATATACGTAATTTCTTCAAAATTCTATTGATGCAATGATTATACGTGTATATCAAATGCAAAAAGATTTATAATACCAAATTACAGAAATTTATTTATCGGTACTTGTATAGATTGAAATTTATTTAAAATTCAGAAAGACCCAAAAAGTCTTATATATAAGAAACAGTATTGAGTGACTAGCCCTCTGAGCGGTTAGCTATTTTTATGTACTAGCTTTAAAGTCTTAAATATTTGCTTTCAATGTGAATAATTGAATTTTTATTGCGTTTAATAAAGTCTCTGAAATCTAAAAATATTTTATCCAAGTTAGTTTGAGAAATTATACATACGAACATGAAAAACTGCTTTTGAACTCAATATGAGAAACGGAAAAATACGTGTAAAACGCTTAGAGGGCTAGAGTCCATAGCAGCACTTTCTTCCACAATCTTGCTCCTACAACACAAACCAAAGTAAAAAAAACACAAGAAATGAAAAATAGCAACAACGGCAACCAATATAATACAATAAAATGAAAACTAAGCACATCAAATCTAAAGCAAACTTATTTATTAACAAAGGTTAACCTTCCTACCCTGAATGGGTCTAATCGACTCATTCCTAAAATTCATTGGATTTTATCTACCACCTTCAACAGGGTGGGAAGGTTAATGAGTGTACCTAAATATAACAATGCATATTCTTGGACCAATATTTTGCTCTTTGTTTAGAAAGTTCATTGCTAATCCTGTCACTGATTTTCATTCCAAACCAATTACATAAGTTTCGCCTACCCAAACTACACTTCTTAATTAAAACAAACCTAGATTCGTCAACTTCTGCAACGAGACACTTTGCCGTTCTATCCTGCAGCCTCATTATAACGAAGAATTCATCCTTCCTCATTCAGACCGAGACAGTAAAAGCAAGGTCTTGACATTTCATTCTGGAGAATTCCAAATCGCAATTCAATTATAATTAGTTTGGATTTTCTGGAATTGCTCTAACAATCTAGAATCAGCGCTGATGCAATTCAGACTTTAAAATTGAAGAAGATTCGACTAAAAATTCTATATAGAAATTTTTTTCCGAGTATGGTGAAGAGATCAAGTAAAAGAGCTAATGATCTCTCTGAAATGTCACCCTGCTCAAATTATTAATAGAAAATGAATGAGGAATTGACTAAAATTAATTATCCTTTTTCCGTATTTTAATTGAGTCTGTCGTATGGAGAGAACTTGGAGTGGAGAATGAAAGATAACTTTCTGTTAATTAATGAATCAAAATAATATGATAGAAGCAGAAGAATAACAATTATCAGGTCTTCATTAAAGATGAAATTGCATTAATGATAGATTTTATGAGCATTTGGAAAACGTGTGTACAGAAGTTGAGTAACGTAAATAAATCAAACAGGTTGAATTCAATCAATTTCTTATTATTAATATCTCAGCTGAATAATTTTATTTTTTTATAATCTTGTACATTTTGCTGCTTATATTCGAGAGCTAGTGCTATTGACATTGAGAAAAACTAAAAGCACAGTAAAATGTGAAAATAAGAAATTGACGACGATTTTTATGATGTCTGCAGAATGTTTAACATTAAGTCATTTAGCTAGAATTTAAACATTAAGATACCTAAAACTACAAATATTTTCAGATAAACAGTTTCATTAAACATTAAGAAACGTTTTCATCCAAAATTATAATAACGCTTGCTTTCAGCATAACATTGCCTTTAAAGACTTCTGAAAAGTTTCGTTCTTTGTTTAATTTTATTATATATCTAGGCTGAATCAGTTTACTTTAGTGTAAAAATCCATATGAGTCGGCGGAAAAAAATATTCCTAAATGAAATACTGTACCCATCTTGGGAAGTAAAAATAAATAAATAATATATATATATCTATATATTTTTGTATGGAAATCTCTCGCTGATGTAAATTTAGAACGTCGTAATGGAACGCCACCTATCTGAAATAAAACTTTTTTATTTGCTCTCTCATTTCAAAACACACAGTTGTAACATTATTATTTTCTTTTATAAATATTTGAAATGGGTCCATACCACACTGTGTATTGTGGAATAGACGGTCTGAAGATATTTTTGCATCACAGATTCTTATATTTACTTCTTCCTGGGCTTTCTGATGACTAAGCAATCAGAACGTGAAAAACTGGCTAAAGTTTTAGATCTAAAATCAGATCTTAGATTGAGAATACATGTATACAACACTCCTTTGTGCAGATTATTTCAAATAAACTCGAAAACAAGTGAATTTCTAGAGAAATCATTACAACAGCCCGAATTGCATAACTGTTCAAATACATAATATAATTCTAAATTTTGCAAATATACAAAGGGAAAGAAAATAACTGATAAGAGCTTAAAACTTATCTTTATTACTTTATATAAATTTTAGATTCTTTTCAAATAATTTACATCTACTTAACCGTTTACAGACCGAATTTAGATCCAGTTTAATTTTTAATTACTTTTTTGCCTATTTCACCTTCCAATGTTTTAGTTTATGGATATAAATCATTAAAATATGAATAAAAAAATTATATATGTTTTTTCATAATGTTCCCAATTGGGAACAACGGCCACCTCTGATCAAGTTCATTACACTAGACATTGAAATCGAAAACAGTGATGATCAGATGGAATTTATTTTAATAAGCAAAGTATTGTCAAAAATATTTTTATAACAAAGCACAGATATGAATTCCACTGAAAATTTATGAATTTAAATAAATAAAAAATATATTTTGCACAAAAAAGTGTAAAACATGAAACTTTATAACGGAATCCTATGGCACTCTGGGAAGTAGTTCAAATGAATACCCTTTTATGCCGTTATTGTAATGTAATCTTGTATTTTCTCCAAATTATGCATATTTACAATAAGGCAATGAATATAACTTTTCAGCTCCGATATACAACAGGTAACTTTTGGTCGTGTTTGAGGCCCATCCATTTGTGCCTCAATTCGTAAAAGGATAATTATGACTTCTAGACGAAACTCCAGATGAGTGAGTTGGTTATGTTTCCCTTGAGTTCCTGTATGCAATAGCCATCCAGAAACAACAACTATATTTAGTACATTTGCAAATAAAATAAACCAACATTTTTTTGCGAAGTTGTGACGGTAGTTTCTCGCATTTTGTACAATCGATAAACCCCACCTAGCTTAGAACTATATTTATGAATCCAATTTCGTTGTTATATGCGTACCTTTTTCTTCTGTGCATGAAAATATTTTTAATTAGCTGGATTGGGAGATGAAAATATTAATTAGAATAATCAATCGCTGCAGAATTATCATTCCAGTGATACATAAATACTTATCCGACACATTTAAAATTACCCCCATCCCAGATTACAGCTAAAAATGAATTATTTTTTTGCCAAAACTAAAGCATTTACCTTTTAACAACAGAAGGGGATTTCTTTTTCTGAATTATAAGAGAATTGTCCTTTCCATTTTCCTTTCATTGGAAACTCACAATAAAGAAATCCTTTCTTTCACAGATAAAAATACGAAAAAGGGAAGATTTAATTATGAAAGAGTTAAAAATACAAAAATAATAACAAACAACGAGGAGGAATAAGAATCTGGTGGATGACGTCATCAGAGGCCATTCATCCATGCAGATCCAAAATAAGAATGGGTTTTCTGTAGAGGAAAAAGACTTTAAGGTCTAAATTAATTGAATTTTCCTCTAAGGCCTGAACCCACTCCGGAATAAATTGGAAAGAAAAAACTTTTATCCACGAAGAAGAAATTAAAACACTATTTTAAGCGCAGTCTGAAGTGAACAGCTTAAAATGTCTTACCTCTTAAGAAGTGGAATGGAAGGAAACATCGCTCAAAAGTGAACTTTGTTTATAGGTGTGCGCACCTATCTCCATCTAGTGAGGGAAACACTAACTAGAAACTTAAATAATTTTTTGTTGATTTTTCATAGAGATTATTTTGTAGTTTTTATTTTCTTTTTTAGCATTTTAAATACTTGCGCTCACCAAATACATTGCTTCTATTATTGTTTTTTTTCTAGAAATTCAATCCTTATTTCATAGAATAGTTACGACTGCCCAATGTTCCCGATTGGAAACATTAAAATTTAATGGATTATAGAAAATGAGTTTCTTATTTATATAATTATATTTTATATGTTATTAGTAACGTGGGAATTTTTAACTATGTGTATGGATTTTCAGAAATTTTGTATCGTTTTTTAATTTTTTATTAATTTTTATGCTACACACAAATTAAAATGTAAAAAAAGCCCGTTTTTAAGAATTTCTGTACATAGCCCATTTTATATCTTAAATACAGTGTGTTTATTAAAAAATAAAGCTCACTTTGAATTATAAGTGACAATTTTTTCAAAACAATATGAATGATGTTTTATTATTCAATGAATTTTCAATTAGATGTTCCCAATTGGGAACATTGTCCTGTAAACGGTTAAATAATTCACATAAAATATGAATATAAAATTGTATAACAATTTATATTAATTTTCACATCGGTTTATTAAATAATAACAATATGAAATTTTTATACATTTCGGAGGCAAATTAAATTTGTAAAAATATGACTATATATATAAAAATATGAATAAACTTTGAAATTTAATTAATAAAAATAATCGGTGGCGGTCTTAATTGTAATGGGGACAATTGGATAATCGAGACACAAATGAACTAATAAAATAAAGTTTAAATGAATTAGAAACTGTCTTAATGAAAAAACAGGCAGTTCGTCATAAATCCGTTTCCAGAAACACCATTTTTAAAGATTATTTTTTAATTAATGCAAATTTGATGAAATTTAAATTAAAGACAAAATTCATGAATTTTAATTTATTATAAAATTAAGCTCTTATGGAAAATTGCGTTTATATATAGAAAGAAGTTTTCAAAAACATTCAATTTTGAATACCTGTAAATAATCTCTGTAAACCGAGAGAACATGCGCCTCCTTACCGAACGCTAAGACTCGCGGGGGTCATAGAATGACCCCAAACTAAAATCCAACCCTGCGCTTATAAAAACGTTAAATTTTTAGTTGGAAAATAAAGCTTTTAACTTTTAGACGTGAAAAATACAGTGCTTAACGCAAATCAAATATACTCGATTTTTATCCACTAATAAAGCACGGATTTCTTGAGGTTCATTTTTCGCGCACCTCTTTCACGTGAAAAGTGTGGTGGGCATTTCTCGATAAGTATATTTGTTCACTCTACAATTAAATGTATCGTGTTATAGTTGATGAATAACTCCCAACTTTTCAACAAGGCTTGTCACATCTTTCGCTGGTCTTTTTGTTCCAGGTAAGCGCGACACAATATTATGACATATTTTATATATATTTAATATTTATATAATATTTTTCTCCACTCGATGCCCTCTTTTGATGGAAAAATTTTCAAGTTATTCATATTTTCATTTCCTGAATCCTCCTCCTCTTCCGATTCCGTATCATGTTGGCAGAAACTTTCATGATCTGAAAAAAATCTCTTCTAAAACATCTTCAGGTCCATTGTCTTCATTGTCAAAGTCTGGATCTTCATCAGTTTCAACTTCAGCAAGAAGTTTACGTAAACGCTTCATTTCTTTTTCTTATGGAGTCGGCATTGTGAGAAACAGTTAAATACTTCAATGGCAAGGAAAATAACTAGCTGACAGTATCAGCTACGTTTAATAACTAGTCTGTGGAACAAACGGAAAGACGCGCGGGATCATTTAAATAACTCCAGTAACTGACCAAACGTGTATTAGATGACGAAAAATTCCGGAAATACTTTCTAAGTACTCAGAAAAGGCAGAGGGGGGATGACTAACTCAGCTACTGATAAGAAAGGAATGGACAGGTGGCTAGTTTCTTAGGAATCTGAGTTTCTCGAGGGCCTGGGGTTGACCCTTTTGCGGGTTAAACGATAACACATAATTTTTTCTACATAACTGATACATTGGAGACTTTTTTTTTACCCAAAAACACTTCTGTGTGAAATTGGGACAAGTCGAAACAATATGCATAAATACAAATAAAACATAATTTTCTCGGCATGAAATTCTTAAAGCAAAGAAACTTTTTGAAAATAAAAAAAAACCGTAAAATAAATATTGAATGATACTACAGAATAAGTAGGGCACATACTCTGAGCATGCCTCTTTTTTGTTGGGAAAGACTCAGTTCTAACAAAGTTACATTATGTATTCTGTCGCGCAGAACTACCTTAAAAAATTGGGGTTTTTTTCCTTGTCTCAGGGTGACAGTTTCAAATTATATTTCACTCACGCTTCGCTAGAACAGAAATAACTCTCGCTTCTTACCAAAGATGCACGGTAGCGTCTCGTGAAGATTATCTTTAACCGTAACATTGTTTCCTTCACCGATTCCCAATGGGCCATGGAGTAACTTTACTTTGTACGGTCTTCGCTTTTTAGTGGAACAAAATAGTTACTAGGTATTTTTTAAAAAATATGGTTTCTATTAACCACTGACCTCTGATTAACTGTATTTGAAAAGAATTTAATCTTTATTAATGGTATTTTCTGAATAAATTTTCTACGAATTGCTTAATTATTGTTTAGCAACGGATTCGGAAACCCTCCACGCTTTTGCGCGTGTGCCGGGTGGAGTTATTTTCATCAAAATAGGGGGAAAGTGAAGAATGCAAGGGTGATGTTCACATTTTACTGAGAGTGATCTAACAAAGAACTCCCGACATGAGCTCATATGACTCATTGCCTGTCACCCCTTTCCGGTGTAAAATCGTCCCAAAGAGGTAGTCTCGGAATCCGTGGCCAGACTATACATCTCTCTAAAATAAATTTGTTTTTAAAATAATAAATATAAAAAAATCCTGAAAAAACGCTTTTATCAGTGTATAAAAAATGGAAAATAATTGCTTTAATTAAATATCTGGAAATCAAAACAAAACTCCCAAAAGCGTAAGACGCAGATGGCTGTGCTGAAAGAAAATTGTAATTACATTTATATTGTATTTTAATATTTATATAACGAATGATTATGATTATTTTATATTCATTGGGGTCTTGTATCCCGTTCTTATTGTTTTGTGCGCCTCAAGCTTTTGTGACTGTATTTTTGGCCTATACATTTATATTTTGTAATTTCTTCGCCTTTAATATGTTTTCATCAAACATTAATCACCAAGGGTAGTCACACTTCCTTTTTCTGAGCTATCTGACGGTAGAAGTAGGACTTTTATAAAACATTCGAATCGTATCCGAGAATCGAATCCAGTTATTCTGAAGTTGCAACGCCATGCACAAACCACCTTCCAAAGGGCACGGCTTTCTCAATGTTTACCTCCATATTCTAAACAATTATATATGTCTAAAATTTCATTTTGAAGAAAATTACCTTTTATTCATATTTTTAAATTCTAAGAATAAATGTTCTAATTTGTGCGAAATCTATATATTTAATATTCTACTAGAATATTTAATATTCTTGGTCGATTAAAAATATTCTTATTCTAATAATACATATTTTAATTCTTATCTTCTTATAATATTCTTAGATCCCTTAATTTAATTAATTTTATGTCAGAAATATGGATGATAATAGTAAAAACATGAGATTCTGATTGAATTGATAATGTGACGACGCACATGACTAGTGCAAATGAGCATGTCATTGAAACATGTAGCCTGTATGACGTAGTGCGCAGCCAAATGTCGTCTAACATTTTAAATATATTTGCATCGTTATCGTCTGCAAACTTTACGAGGATATAAACTAAACTATGTTATATTATTATCCGCCCTTTGATGATATGAAAAAAGTTAAAAGGCGATTGTAGTACGAATATATTTTTCAAGTTTCTCCTTAACAGTCCTGATATTTTAAAATTATGGGCACTGACAATAAGAGGAGAATTCCTTAAGTCTTTATTAAATTATGTAAGTTATTCTTCTAGACAGAAAAGTTTTCCCATCTCCCTGGTGTGCACTTTTTTTAATCAATTTATAAGAAATGAACTGTAATCTAATAAATAATTTAAGTAAAAGCCTAATAAAAAATTAAGTAAATATATTATGAATTCCAAAATACACGGATTCAGTTCAAATTACTGTGGCTGTTCGCAGATTTTTAGACGATTGTAGTGTTACAAAGCTATAAAGGTGTTTCCCTGACATGCTAATCTTGGCGACTTGGCGATACATTTGGCGAGCTTGGCGACAAAAGGAATTTTCTAGAAGGACCTCGAACTTTCTACCTATTTCTACTGGCTTCATGAACTTTCTGGAGATTACATCACTTCCTTTGTAATGAAGTCACTTCCTGTTAAAAAAGTATAAAAGCAAGCTTCCAAGCCAAGAAGAGTTAGTTGGATTTTGATCAGCAAAGCAAGCTGGTGAGCTGATAAGAAACCTTTGAGCGTTGTGTTGGGATTTATTGGTAATCTCTGCTCTGAATTTTTACGAGTGCTGTTTTAATACTTGTGCTACGTTTCTTTTCTTAGAATATTTGTAAAATAAAGATCTTTAATTTTTTTTATCCTGCTTATTGGACTGCATTAACTTACACCCACGAGACAATTTCGTTACAGTATTCTAATTGAGTTTGTTGAAGGATTGGTAAAGCACGTATAATTTGAAACAGGAATAAACTTTTGATAAAATTCCGCAAAAAGTGGCATAGCATTAAATTTAATATCAAAGGAAAGGTCACTTTTAACATTTCAAAATGGATTTCAAGTAGTTTACGCGTAAAATGGGTTTAAAATGTTAAAAAATTGTAAAATATAAGCATTTCAAATTTAGAGCGGAAAAAACCTTTTCGCGGTAGAGAACTGAATTTCGCTAAAGCCAACCGCGGTACAGGCGAAGTGCTTCCACATCATCTCGAAGAAGGGGAAAAGGGGGGCAACCTTTGTCTTTCACCATCCGACAGGGAAAAATGTTTCCGTGACCTTGTCCGCGAGGGGTGTTGTCCATTCAGTGACTTTCAACGATTTGCGAGCAGTAGATGATGCTTTAAAAAAAATTTAAAATTCGCCGAAATAATATAAAGAGTTCAAACTAACAACATTAGAAAGATGAAAATTCGCACTTAAAAATGGTATAAAAATAATTTTCGTCGATAATTACTTCGGAAGTTATTCTTGAAAAAAATGGCCTAAAACGGCCAAAATTTGCCTAATTTTTAAATAATTCAAATTTGAATAAAAAATTTAAAAAATGGCTCCAAAGTGTACATTCTCACCCTCCAAAGTATACCTGTACCAAATTTGGTATCTCTATGTTCAACGGTCTGTTCTGTAGACAGCCAGCAGACACAAACACACGAACATTCATCTTTATTAGTATTAGCGATTACATATCGCGATTTAATGTATCGAAATCTCATGGCTTTCTCAGTGTCTTTAAATAAATAAATAGGAAAAACTCTCTTCGGAAGAAGAAAATGCCTAGCCTCCCATCCATCTTTTCTGCAATAGCCCCATTTTGCAAGTAAACAAAAAATTTAGGTAGGAGATGATAACTTATATTTTGGAAAATGCAACTGTTGTGAAAATAATGTTTTCCTCCCAGACGAATTTTTCCTACAGCGAAACAAAATCGTCTAAAAAATGTGCAAACAGCCG
>BGPR01000243.1:771016-860454 GCA_013235015.1 Araneus ventricosus
CAAATTAACTCTTTCAATGTTGATACGCCTGAAACGCCCATTAAAGCAAAGTGTGGCGATAGCCAGAAAGGCTCGAATATCCCAATGAATTTTCAATAACCTCTCGTTAAGTTTGAATGATTGAACAACCGAAGCTCAAGAATTTTTTCTCTAGAATGGATCCCGTAGAAAAGAACAGCCGAGCACATCTTCTTCGACAAATCACCCTAATATACATCTGCTAAGCAGAGGTCATCTTTTGTATATTAACCCCTTAAGAATAAGAGCTGTCACTGCGATTTTTGACGGTGGTAGGGAATCTCTGTTATTTCGGGAACAGGAACTCGGGGTGAGGTCCGAGGCTGATAGCAATGAGAGAGATAATATCTCTTACACTCTCTTACAAAATCTCTTCCAAAGCGTCACATTCAACAGAAGAATGTATATTTATTATTCAAGATTGTTATTTATGCAGCCAAATGGCAATACTATTTCTTCGGAAGTGGTCTTGAACATTAAAGATTCGACCTAATATCATGAACACTATGTTTTGAATTCTAGTTAACGCCTGTCAGTAGTCAAATAGTTATTCTAGTGCATTGCGTTGACCGTATTATTCGCTGTGTATTATCCTTGCGATTCTATTTTGAGAGAGATATGAAAATTTTGGTTCACAAGAAGAAGCAGAAAGACCTTATTAACCTCAGAAATGCCTTAAATGTCTCATTTTTAGTATTAGAAAAAGAAGCACGAATCTTTTGATTAAGTTGCGTCATTGTGTTACCTCACAAGGTTCTCACTTTGAAATCAATATCTATTAAATTCCTTCCTCACGTTTTCATGCGGCATAGTATTCCTTCCGGGGGCATCTCAAATATGAGGATGAGAAATTCAAAGATAAATAAGCAGGTTTCCACTTCCATCGAGGGTATAATAATAGTGGTGGGTTTGCACTGGACACATGACCGGGCGCACTTTCTACGAGAGAAGTTGCTGCATGGGCAGGTGGTGGCCATTTCTATTTATTTATTTAAAGAAAAGCACACTATAGAGAAAAACTGCATTTACAGAGTGCTATAAACAAGAAACACACCAATAACAAAAGCCACAACGAGTAAATAAAAAACGCGATAGAAAAAAAAGTTGAACACAGAGAATACACATAATCACAAAAACATTAAAACACACTAGGATTCTAAAAGTCATATTTTTTAAAAAATTAGAAAAACATTTCCAAAAGGCAAGGGTTAAAACGTCAAAACACACAAGCACCGAATCCTTTAAAAACATACCAGGAGTTTAAAGACGAAAATACACACTTTGGATAAAAATAAATTGCAACACGGCGCCAGAAACAGAGTACAAAAGTTAAAACCTAGAAAAAGACATTAAAAAAATTGTCGATTACATAAGAACACGGAAAATCAAAACGCATAAAAATCTAAAATGTTGTATATACCATATCATGTATTTAAAAGCTGTAAACATTTCGATTTAAAAGCACCAAGAGACATATTAAAAACGTCAAGTTTATCATAGAACTTGTTAACTATTTTATTAAATTTATATAACGAGAACCTGTTAATATAATTAAATTTTGAATATACACTATATGCCCAAAAGTATCCGGACACTTGCAGATTTTCACATTTTTTAGAATTTCTCCGGAATGGTTTAACTGACTGCCTTTAAACTTCGTACATGTAAATAATAGACAATAACTCATATTTTACATTGAAGATTCGGTCCTGAGTGCAATTAGGGGGCCGTCTACAAACTGATGAACACAAAAAGGTTTTTGGCCCATCCCGCTTCACAGAATACTAATAACAAGATGAAACTTTCATAAATGGTATTGTATAATGTGCATAATATTTACAGGAATTTTCGTAAACTCAGCATAAATATTTGGGAAGATATAAGGGTTTTCTTAAAAAATCTCAAATTTTCCCACCTGTTTTTTGCTTATAACATGCATAGGTTTCTGTTATATTATACCAAACTTACAGAAAAGATGACAATATGTTAGAAAAGCATTTTGTAAAAATATGGAAAAGAATTTCTGAATATTACAGGAATTATGAGCATTTTTAGTAAATACTGTTTTACTGCGCATGCGCGAAAGATAGTGTAATTTTTATTTCACAACTTTAAAGCCAGATATATAGGGCAACTTATATAAAACATTTCAGTTCAATATCAACAGTATTCAGAAAGATATCGGCATTACAACGAGCAGAATTTTAGCTCCTGTCGAAAAGGAGCTAAAAGAAAAGGGGTTGTACACAAATTGATATTTTTTAAACTTGTATCTTTTAAATAGTTATATTGAACTGTATAGCGATTAGAATTTGCTGCATACCCATGAACACTTATCAATTACGTGCATAACTTAAATTCCAGCTAATTAGGCACTATAAATAACAAAAATTTTATTACTTTAATTATATTATTTACATGATTGTTAACAAGTTACATATTACAATTTTACGGCCAAACGATATTTTTAAATATATTTATTTTATGGCGAAACGATTTTTTATCTAATTAATTTCTTTTCTTAAAATATTTTCCTAATTCTACATATATATTTTTTTATTCGTTACGAATATTAGATGTGTTCATGGGTATGCAGCGAATTCTAACCACTTTACAATTCAATATAACTATTTAAAGATATAAGTTTGAAAAATATCAATTTGTGTACAACCCCTCATCTTTTAGCTTCTCTTCGACAGGAGCTAAAATTCTGCTCGTTGTAATATCTTTCTGAATACTATTGATATTGAACTGACATTTTTTATATAAGTTGCCCTATATATTTGTCTTTAACGTCGTGAAAGAAAAATTACACTTTGTTTCACGCATGCGCAGTAAAACATTATTTACTAAAACTGTTCATAATTCTTGTAATAATCATCAATTCTTTCCCAAATTTTTAGAATATGCTTTTCTAACATATTGTCATTTTGTCTGTAAGTTTCGTATAATATAATAGAAAACTCTGCATGTTATAAGCAAAAAACAGATGGAAAAAGTTGAGATTTTTTAAGAAAACCTTTATATCTTCCTAAATATTTGAGCTGAGTTTACGAAAATTCCTGTAAATATTATGCACATTAAACATTACCAGTTCTAAAAGTTTCATCTTGTTATTAGTACTCTGTGAAGCGGGATGGGCCAAAAAGATTTTTGTTTTCATCAGTTTGTAGACGGCCCCCTAATTGCACTCAGGAACAAATCTTCAAAGTAAAATGTGAATTATTGTCTATTCTTTACATGTCCGAAGTTTAAAGGCAGTCAGTTAAACCATTTCGCAGAAATTCTAAAAAATGTGAAAATCTGCAAGTGTCCGGATACTTTTGGGCATATAGTGTACATTTGGAAAGGAACTTTGTTTCCTTAAAAATCTTGGGGCACAGCGAAATTTATAGAGCTCATTATATCATTTGAATCGATCGAACTACTAATAACTTTGTAGATGAAAAGAACGCAAGAAACATCTCGTCTGGAACACAAACTAGACGTATTAAAGGTATTACGTAGAAGTGAAGAAGACACTTTCTGCAGGTAAAATCCATTTTTCTTGTAAAGTAAATATCTTAAGAAGTTGTTTTGTATTCGCTTAATAATTTCAATTTTATTTCGGTAATTGGGATCCCAGATAATACTGCAATGTTCTAGATTGGCTCGGACATGATCGCAGTACAAGACCTTCAGGGCAAGTTCTCTGGAAAATTCTCTGATTCTGAGCTTTATTTCCTATCTACTCACAACACTGTGTTATTGTCAAGACGACCCGATCATTCAGTAACCCGGATACTGAAGGCTGTATCTGACGACAGCGCTGTGTGTACACTTTCAGTTGACTTTGGGGCAACGCTACTCGCCAAAAGTTTGTACCACGTGACGCACTGAGTCAACCGGTCAGACAGGATTTCAGTCATTACGTAGCGGCACTGAACAACGTCACCGTCCAAGTCGCATCCGATTGGTTTGAATTTTCGCTGCTGACAGTTTTCCGTCACTATCGTGTACATTTTCAAGCCAATTGAATGCAGTCCGCGATTACCGGCAACCTGTCTGACAGGTGATGTGACCAGAAACTTGTGGGGAGTGGCATTGTCTTAAGGTCGACGGAAAATGTATGCACTACTTTCGTTGTTTGATATAGCCTTTTGGAAGGGTGGGATGCATCTTGTGTCTAAATCATTACAGAAAGTCTGCCATATGCGAGTTTTTCTGGGTTAGGTTAGGTTAGGTTATATTAATGTTCCGTTTTGAAGCAGAACGAGGGCTATTTAGGGACGGATCTCGTAATTTTGAACCGCGATCAGATGACGAGGACGACACCTGAGCTGGCACCACCTCTCCAAACTTCCGCACCACACCAAACAAGTTTTTCTGTGAAAAATTAAGTAATAAGTCGTCGCTTAACAAGCAACACCATCTATCTCAATTTCTTGAAATTTTCAAACTGGAAAAAGTACTCAGTTTTTCACAACCAATGACGAGTACTTCTTAATTTTTTTCACATCTGGTAGGTACAAGCTTTGTCGTGTTTATTTTAGATGTTAAATCAATTCCAAAATATTCGTCATTGATTTCGAAAAATTGAGTAGTTTCTTCCTCTTTGAAATTTAAAAATATTGAGATAGGTGGTGTTGCTTCTTAAGCGACGAAGTTATAATTTGAAAAATCTAGGAAGAGTTAATTTCAAAAATTAATTTGCATCCCTTTTAAAATACTACACTTCTCTCATTCCATGACAGTTCATTCATTCAGATGTGAGAGTGATCAGATACCATAGAATAAGTATTTCAGGGCTTCTGATTAAGTAATAAGTTTGACGATTGTTGTGCATTAAGTCGGTAACATTCTAAACTTTTCTGTTACTTTTTGGGTTATGTATCATAGTCTTTAAGACAAAAATTCTAGAACTAAAAATGCTGAAATCACTCTCAGATCACAACAAATGGCCACCTTTCTACAGATAAACATAACTTCCAGCAGTTCCAGATTTAGTCTTTTGGGAAAAACTTCGCTCTTTTTCATCCGAGAATCTTTTAGATGAATCCCCAAATTCATTCACAAAGGAGCTAAGTACAGCTGCCAAAAATAATTATTAACGCTGCCAATCATTGCAAGATAAACAGGGTGTTTCAAAAATATCTGGCAAAAATGAAAGGGTAGATCAGGCACCTGATAACCATCCAAAATCACCTAGGAACATGGGTGCACAAACGGCATCTAGAGTCAGAAGAAGGCATCTTTCAAATATCTTCTCGAACTTCGACCATATAAAGAATAGTTTTTAACTCACAATTTACATTGAAGATTCGGTCTCGAGGGCATTTTGGGGACTGAACAGAAATTGATGATATCGAAAAGGGATTTTTTTTATCTCATCCCATTTCATAGATATCTGGTAATGGTTTACGACTTTCGCCAATTATTTTGTGTGTTATGAGCAATATTTACATGCATGTTCGTAAAAATAGCTGGAATATTCGGAAAGATATAAAGGTATCTTTAAAAAATCCCGATTTTTTTCGCATGTTTTTTGCTTATAACTTGCAGAGTTTTCAACCAAATTGTATGAAACTTAAAAAATATGTGGAAATATGCTAGAGTAGCATCGTCTAAAAATTTGAAGTAATTACTCTGAATATTAGAGAAGGTATGAGAATTTGTAATAGATGATTTTTTACTGCGAATGCGCTGAAGGTAGACTAAGTTTTCTGTCACAACTTCAGAGTCAAATATAAAAGGCAACTTATATAAAAATTCCAGTTCAACACCTTAAAGATTCAAAAAGATATAGGCATTTTGATCAGCCTGTTTTATTTTAAATGCCATCTGCTGCCTCTAGATAGCGTTTGCGCACCTTTGTTCCTAGGTGATTTTGGATGCTTATCGTATCCCTAACCTACCTTTTCATTTTTGCCAGATATTTTTGAAACACCCTGAATATAAAAGGCAATTAGTGTGTGTGCGATGTTTAGACTAAAAATATTGCATTTACAGCCTTGAAATTTGGCACACAGCTAGTCCTAATGATGACTCAATGCACCTCGAAGCCGGAATTTTAAAATCTAATCAAGAATTTTTTTATTTAATATTTTGTGATATTTTGGGTGATTTTTCGTACTTGTCTATCCATTGAATTTTTTCTAGAAATCGTAGGAAGAAAATAGAAACACCTTAAGAAAGAAGAAACAATTTCTGTTCTAATGAAGTTTGTTTAAAACGAAAAAGTTGCCGTGCAATATTTTATCTAATCTTAATCAATGTTTAATAATATTTTTTGGCATAATTTACAACAATACTTTTCATTGTTGCAACGCAATTCAAACTGTTTTTATTGTTTAAACAAATATTTAATTGCGTTTTCCACTTTCATTGTTGAAAGCTTAGTTAACATCCTAATGCATTTTACTTTCATATTTTATTTCGCCAAAATTTGTGGAATCTGTAAAGAGAAATGAATATAATCATGTCGCGTGCAACGCCTTGCGGGTTCTGCTAGTGAGAAATTTAGTTCGATTGCTTATGCATTTTTCACTCTTTGAAATAGGAAACACACTTGAATCTAAAGTTGCATTGATGAACCATATTAATTTCTAGAATTTTAACATAATTTTGATTGACTTAAATTTGATTGAAAACTAAGAATGATTCCTATTAGCACAAGATAATTTGCAATATCCCCACGACGTTGTGAGATATTTTGAATGCCGCACAACATTGTGAAGATATCGTATGAATATTGTAGAGCTTCTTGTGGTAATAGGAATTCATTTCAAAGATGAAAACGGCCTTTTCTTTCATTGGTGAAAAAAATACGTTATTCATTACTTTTTCTTTAATTTACAAATAGATAAATTCGAGTTTTTAATTTAACAAAGTGAAGCTAAATTTAAAATATCTGCAAAATATCCAACAAAAAGGAAAGTATTAAAATGCATTTTTGAGCTCACAGTTAAGATAAGCACCTCTAGGCAAGCGAGTGTTTTTATCATCGGTCATCTATTTTCGTTATGAAACAGCTCATTCATCAAAAGTTCGGCTTTTCCCCACTGTAAGTAATGTATCGATTCGCTGCCTTTAAGCTGAGGCTGATACGGAGTTCTGGCACTATCAATAACCATCACTTCTAACTATCTTAAGAGGAAGATTTATTAGCCAGTTAAACGCAATCTGAGGAAGTTAAGAAAAGCCAGAAAAAGAGCCTGTTGCCATTAAATAGCCGAAGAAATGCGATATGTACCACGAAATGTTTATGCTTTTTTTCAAAATTCTTGCCTTTTTTGATATACACTTTGATTTATGGAATGTAATAAAAAAATTAAGAAAGAGTATATAATTTTATCTAGACTTGAATAAAAATGAATGAAAGTTTTTTAAGAGTACATAATGTCTTTGTTTGGCAGATCTGAATCTTTGTTTTGCAAAAGATCTGAATTTAATTTTAAAATGCTTTTTCATGCATTTTTATTTGATTCACGTTTGAACAGATGGGATTTTGTAACCGATTTTCACTCACTTCTTGATGCGCTGGAATTTTGAAATATTGTACACTTGCATATTCTTCATGAGAGTACACTATTTCAATATTTTCAGAACCTAACTATCAGGGAAACGATTAATTTAATTAAAATTTGGTTCCTTACGTATGGCGCCATCTAGTAACAATTTTGAAAAAGAATGAATTTTAAGATCCGATAATATTTATAATAATAAATTATAAATTGAAAATTGAAAAACACAGACTATTTAAAATAAAAAACATATTCTACATTTTGGTACATTAATAATATCCTAAAAACTGCTTTTAATTCTGATTAATTAGATGACTTAAAGATGAGATCGTTTTATAGTTTAGTAATGGAATAAGATAATAGTGTGATATTTTTAGCTACTTTACGATAATTCTAGGGGAGCAAAGTCAAACTCTCTGCCTACGAATGGCCAGAGCTTCCACCTCCTTTATTATAAACCTGTACAATAGGTCAGTATGGCAGTGGTGACTCGTCCATTAGGGCTGCATACCTGCAGTCCCCCTGAATTTATTTTAAAAGCTTCTATTTTCGTTTTTATTCTAATTGGCTTACTTTTCTACTTTGAGAGTTCAATGATCAACGACTTTGAAGACTTGAAATCAATCAATAAAGAGATACACCAGAGCTGTATCGAATTTTGCCCCTCCTAAGGATCAAAATTCGGGCACTGAGCAACGCGGAGCGATCAGTCTTCTGAATTTTACAGGAACTTGAGCTGCGATTTTCACAACTCTCGTTCAGAGCGACTTCCGCCTCTATCTTCCTCATTTGGCTTTTCTGTTTGCCTTCGCTCAGTAATCCAATTATTAAGTAGTTTTTTTCATTAAATTCTTGAGGAGTTGTAATTTTTCGCTCCTTTATGTTTTTTTGGGCGCTGATTACGAATCTGAGCTTTACCACCAAAAACTTTTGTTGGAATTTTAGTTATAACCAAAACACATGAAAAAATTTATATTTCCAAGTTTTTGCTTGTAACTCAAAAACTATAATTTTTTAGTATATCATTATATACCAAAATAATCAGCACAAAATTTCCTACAACTTAGGTCTAAACAGCTTTTGCTTGTTTCTGAGTAGACGAGCCGCCACTGCACGATGGTCGTGGTAATTGTGCCTAGATTCAAAACAGAAGAGCACAAATTCTTCTCGCATCCGACTTTCTATATTGGCGGACATCCACTATCCTTTCGAGCAGTGATTTATGGGAAATTTAATCATAACTGTAGAAATTCCAGTATCTTGGCGAGCTGATTTTTATCTCTAGCAACGCTTGGATTTTTAGAAGAAATTGATCCCGTGATCGACATGTAATGGAGTAGTTAGTGATACAATGAAATGTATGATATGCTCTTGATGAAATGATTCCGACGTTAAAGCTTATACTGGCTTTTCTCACATACAATGACAGTCCAAACTACCTCTTCAAAAGTTAGTAATATCATAATGAAAAGGAATGTATACAGAAAAGTATTTCCGAATTTTAAACGGTAGACCATGTATATAATGCCTTCATTTATCTGGCCGTCCTTTACTTTCCTTAATCCTGATAACTATAATCTCAAAATTTATCATAGTTGAGTGAATTAAAAAGATTCACAAATTTCTATGAAAGCAAAAACTGATTATGTATGGTTTGACTGTTTTTCACGGAAATATATTTAAAGGATGGAAACCGATAATGACAACTGTATTTAAAACATTAAGGAACAAATTATTTTTCAGGAATTAAAAATTCTTAGTTGCAGAGATGCTTTTATATAGAATATTTTCTTAAAAATAATTCTGATTCGCTTCATTTAGAGTTGCATGGAAACGGATAACCTTATAGGAAATCATTAAAATATTTTACTAAGACTAGAAGTTTCTATAGTTTAGTTTACGTCCTGCCTTGCAGCAACACGAGAGCTATTTTGGGACGGACTTCGTAATTTAGAACCGTGGTCAGATGACGAGGACGACACCTGAGCTGGCACCCCCTCTCCAAACTTCCGCACCAGACCAACGGGAGGACATTGGGCCCTGACGGAGGGTGTACCAGACCCTCTTAACGGCGGTTTTTTTGGCGGGAAGTTTCTATAGGATTATAGGCATAGGTAATAAGGTAAAAGTGACTCATAATTTTTGTCGGCATATTGCCGCCCGATAAAAAAAGAAAAATTTTACTTATGTTTTAAGAAAATGTCTCCCTTTTCTTTGTGTGTCTTCAATTTTAGGAAATTTATTTTGCGGGAACAATGCTTCTCTCCAAAGAAACGCTGAAGCCACATTAACCAAAAGGAATGTGTGAGTACACAGTAACCCTTTGAAATGTAGACCATCGTCGAGTACCTACATTTGTCTTCAGTAAAGAGAGTTACTAAAGTGACATTAGATTTATATAGCCTTACAGTTACAAACCGACATTCAGTGTATCTTGAATGTCGAGAAAGTTCAACTCTGTCCGTCACTGACTTTAGTGCACAATAGGATTCATACATTTTGGATATCTTCATCAGATTGAAATGAATTAAATTAAATAATTCTAGGCATTCACATGTGAAATTAAGCTTTATCCATTTTAGCTGCAATATGAGATGTGCACACGGGTACTTAAAGAGTAAATAATTAAGTATAATAAAAATGATTCAATTTCTTTCCATCTCGTGCTGAATTACATCAATTTACAAAGAGCATAAAGATAATCAAATAAGTTAAATTAGCAAATAAATCAAATTTAAAAATGAATTTATTTATACACACATTAAAAAATTTATGCAATGTTTAAGTGAAGAGCAATATCCCGCTGCATACAACAAACAAAGGAAGTCAATGATAATCCAAAGAAAGTAAAAAACACGAAATAAACTCTGATAGATTCGAATTAAACAAAGAATCCATTCTAGTCCACTTTCTCAAGGGCTATAGACTAAATTCGAGATTGTCTCAAATAAATAGGGAAATGTTTCTGTAAGAGGCTTTACCTGAGTCTAACTAAAGCCTCTTCGTAGCCTGAAATTTCCCAAATCACAAGACAAACAGTATAAATGAACAACAAAAGAATTTTCAGAAAGAAAAAACAAACATAATACAGCAAACAAGATTGATTTAAAAATTATTAGCCATCCGGCAAAAATACCTTCATAAAAATTTAAGTAAAGAAGAAAGATTCAACCTTACTCCACTCTTGCAAAGAATTAAAATGTCCAAATTCAACTCACAGAAAAAGAATAAGGATAATCCCGCCTTAAACTCAACAATCGTAATGTAACCAACTAAGATGTGGTGCCATCTATTATTCGGAAAGAAAAAGAGAAACAGGAAGTGCAGGCAACAGTATTTTAAAGATTAAAAAAACTTTCACTTTTAATAAATTTTTGATCAATTTACAAAACTGCTAATTAGCGCATTTTATTAAAAGTAAAACCGAACGTCAGCTATGGATGTTGCCAATCAGAGAAAGAGAGATTCAGAACAGAACAAAAATGTTACATCAGTCTAATATCTAATAATCATCTCTGCAATGTAAAAATATTTTTCTAGAGTCGTGATCTGTATCTGTTGTAGCATAGAAAATAGTCCTTCCTATGAAATAATTTATGTGACTATAAGTTGATACCATGGATTATTCAAAACTTATGCTAAAGGTTAAACCTTTCCATAAGCCTTTCGTCTGTGATCCTCTTCCAAAAATTTCTCTAACTTCTTATCCCAAACTTCATCACCTTAAATACCAACATTTAATGCTTGATGCATCGCCTGTCTTTTATTTTCTCTCGAATCCCTCTCATCCGTCAATTGTCCGGGACCAGGAAATGTATTCTCAATCGTTTCGGCAATAGAGAAAGGGTTGAGCAAATAGATGGAAATCCCTTCTTTTTTGTGTGTGTCCGGGCAGACTTTTATCAGTCCGTCCAGCAGGAATATTATGGTGGTGCCCCATCCATCATTGTTAAGCGGAACATTGACCGAAGATAAACAAGCCGATGTGTCAAAGTCGGCTCTGAATCCGGGGACATTTATTGGACAGCTTGTTAGTCTCTCTCTGTGGACATTCATCGTTTGGGGAAATGATCCGTTTTAATCGGCAGAAAATAAAGCACTTGATATGGAAAAATGATGACGTTCATTAGTTTGAATGGATGTAGTTGTTTACCAAGCAGTGAGACTGATAAACAGTTCAAGTAAACCAAGAAAAGATATATTGATGTGAAGATTAGCCCTATTAAAAGTGATATATTATGCTCCAATGCTTAAAAATTCATTTATGTGATAAAATATGGCAAACTGTGGAAAGATGCTGTTAGAATACAATTGATGCGCAATTCGAAGATAGTTTACACAGAAGTGAAAAGATGGGCGAATATCTGAGAACAGAAAATTAATGAACTATGTGCATGTCCGCAGTAATTTATTATCGTTTTCAAAAACATCCAATCAAATAAATTAGTCGAAGAAGCCCATGGTTAACAATATTTAAGTCTCTTCTATGGAGAATCAAAGCGAAACCAGCAAGTATTCAGACCAAACAACATATTCGGGTTAAATCATTTATTCAGATTGTACGAAATGAACGTTTTGTAAATAGAATGTTTACAGGTAAATTATGCACTACCTATAATCCTTTAAGGCGACCAGAAGCCTTCCAAATCATATTTTTAAATTTTAAACTAATCAATTCAAAATGTTGCAGGCATTAACAGTAGCACTATATAAGACAGCCCACAAAAATTTCATTGCAATATATTTATTTATTTCCAAGTTATGGATATAAATGTAATTTTTATTAACAAGTCATGAACATTTATGATGGTCTTTATGATAAATGTTTCAGGCGTCCAAAATTACTCGAAATCGCTCTAATTCTTTTATTAATTACTCTAAGCATTCTCAAACAAAAATTGGCATTGATTTTTATGTTTCAGAAAGGAATTAGAAAATTAACACACATAATAACTCGAAACTATTAATTTTAGAAAAAAAATATGCCTAATATTTGATATGGAAGAAAATATTTACAGTTTAATAACAAAATAACTTCTATATGAATGCCAAAAATTCTTCTCATATATTTGTTTTACTTATATAAAATTTCATGAAATTTGAACAAAAACTAAAGCGTCTGAAACTTTTATCATAAAGGGCATTAACTGTTAATAAAAATTACATTTATACCTTAACTCGGAAAAAATAAATATATTGCAGTAAAATTTTATTTGCTGTGCTCCTGTTAATGCTTGTTAAATTTAGAATTGATTATCTGAAAATTTAAAAATATGATTTGGAAGTTCCCTGCTCGCCATAATACGGTGCATATATTTTCTTTGTTGTGCATATGTCTTAACAATTTAGTGATTGTACTACTCAATAATTGTTATATATGCGAAAATTTGAATTATTTGTTGATTTGAGGAACCCGCATCCGCACCGATGAGTTATTTTTACCAAACATTGTAAATCTAAATAGCTGTCTAATAATCGAATCGGTTTACCTGTTGTTTATTAGAACTCACTAATGCTTTATGAATTAAAATGTGTGTTTAAAACTTATCATGAGTTTGGCGCAGCTTGACCAATGTTGGCTCTTGTACCAACAAAATATCAATCAATCAATAATCGAATCGGAATCAGAAGCTTTGCACCACTCTTTCCTCTAGAGCTGCTGCCAAAATAATCTGCTCGTAGAGTCGAAATATCAGGAACAGAGAATTTGAATCCGAGATCCAACTCCACCGAACATCTGCCGTGTATTCCTACCGCGTGCATGCTAAGCTGGGCATTCACGACAGCAATGCACTATTCTATTTGCACCAACGCGGTTTGTTTCCCACCAATTCACGTTGATAGATTTAGGCGGGTTATTCACGGATGCTCTAAAGCTGGACATTCACGGAAAGAGTGCTCCAAGCCATTTGGAGTGCATCGCTACAACACCCTTCGCCAAGGCTAAAATCCGATGACAATCGGCCTAGTAAGGGGAAGGTTTGGAAATCCAACTTCGTTCGTTTTCGTTTCGCGGATTGGGTCATAAAACTGAAATACGACCCTAGGGAAGGGTTGCGGGAATCTCTCACAAAAGCGAAAATCACAAATTGTAGACAGTGGAGCAGAGGGAGTGCAGAAATCAGAGCGGTTCGGGGTCCTGTTTTGAAAACAGATGGAGTAGAAGGCAAAGGATCGCAGTGACGGGTAGTGCGTTTTGGAGCACTGAGAATTGAAACGGACTGGAGTGAAACGCTCCAAATGGCTTGGAGCACTCTCCTCGTGAATGGCCAGCTTAAAGCGCACTGCCTGTTGCTTCGATCCCCCTTGCTCCTCCGCCTGCCAGACTGAAACCTACCCATACTCCCTCTCCCCCACAGGATATTTTCGCATTTTGGAGAGAGCACCCTCCCCGCCATGATTTCTGAAGTCTGACTCCCACGCGCATTCCCCCTCGCCATAGCTCCCCCCCACACACATGGGTGATTTATCGCTCATCCCGAAGGATCGTATTTCACTTTTACGATAGAACGGACTAAATGGAAAACCAACCTCGTTGGAATTCCAACTTCGCCGTCTGTCTACGCCAATTTTCTTAGGGTTTTAGCAATGACGAAGTCGTTTGGCATCCCGTGTTCCAAAAAAAATGGAGTGGAGCACTAGTGAATGTACTACTTAAAGTCCTCACGTTGAACAGTGGCGAAATATGCGAAAAGGTTGACCAAAAAGCGTTTTTAAGAACTTATTGCTAAAGCAGTGAAACTTAATTATATTGATAGTCTAATAAATTGCGCTACTTTCTATGTACTTTTTGACATGTTAACTAAATGCAAGTTGCCATGGTACCTCTGTAAATTTCTGAATTCTTTTCATAGCTCTAAGTGTCTCTAAGTTTTCTATAAATGTTTTTCGCTTCAAAGTTTTCTCTATTTTATTTTTGTTCGATTTCATCTAGTGGCTTGTTTCTATATGGAACTTAGTCAATAAGATACGTGCAAACTTTTTATCTCTTATTAATAGGAAACAAACAGTTTTTTAAAAATAAAAACTCGTTTGCTAAAAGCAAAAGAATTTTTTATGAGTTTTGATAGAATCATTGGAGGAAAAAGTATAGGATTACAAGAAATTCTGGCATTATTAATGATTTTACATAAAGCTTAAATTAGTAGCTCTCTATTTAAAACACATCTTCTTGCTACTTTTTACTATACATTTCTTTGTTGTTGTTTTATTGCATTAGTTACTATACAAATTTTTCTATGCTTGTTCTTTTAGGGAAAACTTCGTTCGCACTACGTTCAATTATTCGACGAGAATTGATGCATTTTATCAAAATAATTCTTCTAAACACAAAATTGTCCAGAACAAACATTTTCTGTTTAAATTTTGCCTGGTTTTATGCGCTTATAGGGAACTACTAGACTCCAGACTAGAAATTATCGAAGCTAATTTCTGATTCCCAATCAAGTTTTAAAAACGTGATTTTTGAAACATGCGCCCTTAAAATGTGCCATTAAAATCTTTTGAAGACAACCGTGAACGAATTATAGGAAGGGAAACTGAAGAATAGAGAGAGAGAGAGCAAACGAGAGAATCGGATACAAAAAGAGTCTTATTCATGATGAAAAACATCATGAATGGGTTTAGTTTATTGTCTAGACATAGAATCTACAAAAGAATTTTAAAAAAACTTACTTCATCGCCCCCTTTGGGGTCACCCCCCTCATATGAGTAACCCCTTAGATAGAGCCAACTTGATACACTCAAAAAATATTGTAAAATCTACAGAAAGTCATAAATTAAAACTTCAAGAAAATTGGAGGAAATTTTTCGAGTTAATTTGCTAAAATTGTAAACGCCCCGAACTGAAAATACTTCTTATCTCCGAGTTAAGGAATTCTCCCAAACTTTATCTCTAATAATTCCTATTCCGAAACGAAATTTCATAAGGCTGCTATATACATTCTAAAAGGAGTAATATTAGCTACTATTACTAAACCTATTATTTTCCATTTATAGTTGAATTTAACGCTTAAGAAGCGAGTGAAATTAGGTGTGCCATCAGCTGGCACACTGCGCCGCAACGGTTCAATCAAACTGTACAGTGATTTATTAAATCTCTATAAGATGATTTGTTTTATCCTTCGAGGTCGATATAATAATATTTTTTAATTAGTCAATGGGATTTTGACAGTTCCTCGAAACAATTTGACTATAAACTCTTGTTCTAGTAAATTAATTCTTTGCGGAATCGAGATGAACACCTGAGTACTGTATTACGGATTTTCTACGACCGTCTGCTCGATATTGTAGCCCAGTACGACTCCAATTCGTTCAGGAATTGACACAAATTCAAAAGCAAAAATCTGTATATGTCACAAACTAGATAACTGATTTGAATCCGACAGACATGAAAACTGGTGAGAAAATTTTTAATTGGGCCTAACAGCAACCAGCATTAAGAATGCTCAACGAACCAAAAATGTAATTTGTATCAAGCCACAAGCAAATAATTTAAAGCAATCATTTAATCACAACTATCGACTTCAGATTCTTCAAGTGCTTATATTTTCCATATATACTTACGTTATGCGAATAGCCAACCCCCCGGGGGGGGGCGAGATTGAAAACAATGTTGAAATATTCAAAACAGATTCTAAGGTAAATTTAAATTGCAAATAAGTCACATGGTTGACAAGCTGAATCATGAATGAATGCAATACTGCATGCGTGGAAGTCAGCTGCTGCTATTTTATTCATTTTTTTACTGATTATAGTGTAATAACTGTTTAATTGTCCTTAAATCTCTTCATTAATTGAGAATTTCTCAATATTTACGTCTACCCAACATATCCTAAAGTTCTTAAAGCAAATAATTATATAATTTTAATATTAAACATTTTTGGCCAATCGTTTCGTATATTTCATCACTGTGCATTGGGACACCAGCTTAGATGCCGTCATCGTCATCTGACCACAATTTATTATTAGGAAGTCCGATCTCAACAGATCTCGAGAAGATTCAAAACACAAAACAAAGCGATAACTGGTCATTCACGAGCAAACGAGCGTGAATGTGGAAACTGGTCAGGTTTGGCGTGATGCCGAGCGAAATGTTGGGTATCCATTCCTTCCCAATTCCAATTACTCCGCGCCATTTGGGATGGACACTGACTGGTCGGTAAATGGGAGTGGGTGGCAAATGCGGTGTCCTCTGCTGGGTTCTCTGAGGAAGTTGGAGTGTAGCAGGCGAGGACTGACTGGCAGTGTCCCTACTAAATGGACTAAAACATAAAATGGCGTCAAGTGTCATTATTTGCGTGGCTTGGAATGATTGTGAATGACAAGCCTTTCGTCTGACAAATGCGTCAACCAGTTCCCTCTTCAAGGTGAAGAGCAGAATTGAAATTACTTACTGTTTATTTATTATGTATTATTATTGAAACTGCTATTTATTTTAAACAATCTTTACTGCCATTTATTTTTAAAAAAATGGCTGCTCTTGCCGTATTCATATCTAGGCCCAGTTTTTATTTACTCGAATTTTTGGATAAATCGAATTTTTATCGTGCCAGTTTCGAATCAGCAAATTTTCGCTGAATCTCAGAATGAAACAATATAAAATTTCCATCGCCTCTAAATCATAATATGCTGCATTCGGTATTATTAAACTCACTAAAACGACTGAAAATATACATTTCATCGTCCTAAGCGGCGTAAAGTATTCACATTAAATAAATACACTGAGCCGCTTAGGAGTCTGAAATGTTAACACTTATTAAAAGTATTTAGCTTATTTTGGTGTGATAGCACAAAATTAAATTTCGTCTTCAAACGAGAAAAATTGAAATCATTGAGTCGGAAAGACGAATCGCAAGTATAAAATAAGCCAAACTTAGAGATTTCTAAAATCGAAATAATTTTTGACACGTACAAATTCCATATTATTTTATTAAATAAAAGTTTCCCAAAACTTTCTGTACACATCAACGTAAGAATTCATCATTGCTTAAACCGATGTGATGAAATGGTTATATTCCTGAAATGGGTTACAAAAATCATTTCTAGCGAAATTCTTGCCATGCATTTTCATTAGAGGTTAACAGCGCATATTTCATTTGAAACATGATATATTTTGCTACAGTGCGTTCATAAATATTAATACTATATCCATTATTCATTTTGCATCTCGTCTTGCTCTGAAAGTTTCCATAAATTCTCTCCTGGCTTGATGTTATTTGATGTTAGATGTATTAAAATTTTCTACTTTATACTCCTTTAAAATGCTAATCTCTATGAAAATGCGTCTCAGTTTTGATAAAATATTAGCCATCATGACATTTCTTTTGTTTTTTAGTGCTTTCCTATCCATTATTCGCTGTTCTTACAGAAATATACTATTCATATTGAATTAAATCATATGAAAATAAAATGTTCTTTAAATTTAAGTTTGATGCAATTATTTAAAATTTAAAATCAGATCTGCTTAGTTCAAATTCTACAGGCAATTTTTCATATTAAATTTTTATCCAAATTAGTCTGTCCAGATACAATCTGTTTTTAAATAATTCTCATTTTAAGGTCGTGCGAGTTATTTGAGGTTTAACAAAAAATAATCTTAGTCTGTTTGTTCCAAACTGATAAAAGTAGTCAAAATAATTGAAAAGCAAAGTAAAATAGAGATGACACAAATAAATTTCATTTCAATATTTTTTTTTGTAATTTCTGGCATGATTCTTTAAAATTAAATTAGTTTATGTACAACGACTTTATAACAAAGAACAGTTGTGTACTTGCAACAAAAAGTTAAAATTAGTTAATCGCATGATGAAAATGTATATTTTTTTATTCTGATAGTATAATTTGGCAAGAAACTAATATCCTCTAATCTGAAAATAATGCATACCAAATTGTGATTTTTACAAATGTCGTGAGAGATCAATATTTATTTCTAAATTTATAAACTTAATAATTTTGCCAAGCTTCCTTCTTAAAGTCAGAAATTCAAAAATCAATAAATGTATTTATTGCACTGAAAACAAGATCCGGCAATAGAATTGTGAATCAGTAGCTGTTGTTTTTCTTTGATAACCCCTGAGATAAGCTTGAAAAAAGAGCAGTAGTTTGCTTTGAAAAGATTTATTTTTAGTTTAAATTGATAAAATCAGTATGATATCATATTCTGAGATATATACTCGCGACAATCAGTCTCGCTATTCATTAAAATCGGTTAAACAATTCAAGAAATTTCTTGGACAAATAAATCAGTCGTTGCTTGACATTTTATTTATACGTAGCTTTTTCTTGCTTTTCTCTTCCTTATGTTGCTGACAGTTTAGCTGCAAATTCAAAGGCTTTGATTCAATAAATTTTTGATAATCAGGATGAAATAGTTCTACGCTGACGCTGATGAATCATTTAAATACTGTCATTCATTTCGGATGAGATAGAGTTACAAGTTTTAGATTAAAAAGAGAATACTTATCGCTGAAATCAAATTAGTATACCGCAAAGAAGGTCTGTCAACTAAGTTTACAAAAAAATTCTAGATCTTTTAAAAATTATTTAAAAACAATTTTTTTAGTAAAACAATTCATGGAATTTCTTTGAGAAATAAATCAGCTGTTGCATGACATTTTATTTATACGTAGTTCTTTCTTACTTTTATGTTGCTGAAAGTTTAGCTGCAAATTCAAAAGTTTTGATTCAATACATTTTTGATAATCATGATGTAATAATTCTACGCTGAAGCTTATGAATAATTTAAATACTGTCACTCATTTCCGAAGAAGAAGTTTTAGGATAAAAATAGAATACTCATCACTGAAATCAAATTAGTATACCACAAAGAAGGTTTGTCAACTAAGTTTCCAAAAAATTTCCAGATATTTAAAAAATTATTTAAACACTTCGAAAATTTTTTTGCTTCTGTTGATTTTGAATAGTTTTTTTAATCGATTTTTAATATAAAGATTTTTTTGCTTTCTCATGTTCCATATGCTTTTAATTCAAGATAATCAGAAAAAATAGTATAATGTCAGAATTTTGTGTGGAAACAATGCTTTGAATGAAAAGAGAAGAAAAAGAAGTCAATATGTGTACTTTAGTAGGAAGGAGTAAATTGCACGAAATATAGGAATTCTCAAATTCAGGTTGCTAATTAAAGTGTTGTCAACCTTATTTTCTCAACAGTGAAGAGTTTAAGGTCTACATTTCTATTAGATCGCTTATGCAAGCGTTTACCAATTTAAATATTCTCATCCACAAGTCCGTACCATTACTGTAGCCGTCTAAATAATCTCAGGCCTCAGATAGTTTTTATTTCTTAAATTAAATTAGTGCCTCAAAGTAAATTAGAATGAATGGATATTATACGGGTTGTTTGACTGCTGTTTCCCAAATATTCTGAATCCATTAACCAATTAGGAAGGCAATGTCTATCTATGAATTTATGATTTTTATCATTACTCTGTCAATTATAGCTTTCAATAGTGCTTTTAGGGAAAAATCACTTTCAGTGGCAGAGTTATTTCAAATGAGAAAATATGTTGAAATTGACATTAGAATGAGAGCTATTTTTTCAATTAAATTAATAGATTTTCGTAAATGTTGAATTCCTCAAAATTGTATTAAATTTTCTTTGCAAATAATTATTATTTAGTAAATAATGTGTTTTGCTCATTTTAGAATGGTAGAAATGACTTTAGAAATACTTCGATACAAGATTTTCCATAAGCATTCGGAGATTATTTGTTGAAATAATGTGACAGTATTCTTTGAATTTAAACCTATTAATATAAAAATGTATATGCATACTATCGGCTTTTTTCTTTAGAAATTCAAACCATCCACACATTTTCTCCAATTGTTATATAAATAAAGTTACTGTATTATCTATAATTGTGAGGCATTATTGTATAAAACAGTAATAAAAATATGAATATTGCAATAATGAACAAAAAGTATGATAGATATATTACAGTATATACTGTGGTGAATACAAGGCTAACGGCATTTTGTCACTTTAACTCTTAACACATAATCCCAATCAACCATTGTAAAAAATAAATTTTACTGCATTGTATTAACACATTTGCTGGAAAAAACTGTAATTCATATCAGAGGGCATGTTTTCTAGGTGTTATTAAGATTACTTATTTCAATAAACATGGATCAAAAGTATGCAAACATATATAATATTTTTGAATACAACAAGCTCTTTATTTTATATAATTAATAACAATTTGTTGCCATTACATAATATTTTGCTTTATCCTAACAAGGATCAATAGTCAGTGTCTTCACTTTCACAGCATTCATAAGCAGGCATAAAAATGAATCGTAATTATAATCTACTTATTACATTCAAGTGGTAAAACTCATTCTATAGATAAATAAGTGTCAGATGATATAAGCAGTGGGAGTGTTCTTCCTACGACTTTCTCGCATATATAATACAGGGGGCTTTGATATAAATTACATTTTTGTTGAGTTTGCTTAAGTGAAAAAAGTCGAGAGCGAATTTTGGAATGTTTCTTTCGACTGACTGCGTCCAAAATTGGATACAGATCTACAGTTATTGTATCAAAATCGTAAAGCTAATTTTCTCTATGTAGTTTTCATATTTTTGAGTCATCCACATTTGAATTATCGTATTCGTATGCACATAGACAGGAAGACAGACAGATTTCCCTTCGACCGATTTCATACAAAATTTGATAAAAATTTACAGCTTTGGAATAAAGACAATATACCAAATTTCATTTATCTATCATGTTACACTTTTCAGTTATCACGCTCAAAGGCAGACTTTAATCATTTTCCAAACAAAAGATGTGTAAAAACACTTTTAAAAAAACCGCTTTTACCAATAGTTCTCAAAAATACTATAGATGGCGCCACTGAAACCTACCGAGTGCAATTTGCGAATCCGAATAATTTTGCGAATTGTTTTTTAAAAATTGATAATTGAGAACTCTAAAATTGTTAAAATTTTGCATTGCCATCAAGACCCGATAAATATACAAAATTTCAGATCTCTAGTGCATTAAGAAGTGAGTGAAAAATCGATCACAAAATTCCAACCACACATGCATACAAACATGAAACATTTCGAACTTAGTAAAAGCGTTTAAAAAATAGTCTTTTCAAACTCAGCGGGGTTAAAAATGTTCAAATTCTTCGAAATCTCGATGTCGAGTATTTTTCATTACTACTTCATTTTCTCTTTGTATAATCTCTTTACGAGACAGTGAGAAAAGATATTCTTGATTTTCCCATATAGAAAACTAAGTCACAGTTTAGGCAATTATTCCAACCACTACTATCATAATACAATTAAAATTACAGGCATGTAATATACAATCAATCCTTGGTGTAACTATTGTGCTAAACAGAGATTCATTAAAGCTGTATCAGAGGTGCAGCGATCTTATGGTCGAGCTATGAAACTGAACCAGAAGCATTTTGCCAGTGGTCATCACAATCACATTATGGTGGACGTCATTTCTGAAAGAGGAATGGGCATTCGGTCCTCCGTGTGATGCATTAACGTCCTAGGTGAAAATGATCAGAGTAAATCAGTATTCGACATCTGGAGATTAGTACAAATATCATTGGCGGTCGTACTGGTAACTAAATTATAAAGACAAGAGATCTGCATGAAAATTATCTTAATATATTGAAGAATAATACTACTTTTACATAATTTCGTTAAAAAAACTAAAATAATACTCATTTATAAAAACAATTGAAGATAGATAGCTTTTATCAAAAAATGTAACCGAAATTTTTAAGATGATTTTTTAAAGTTATCTATTATTACACCGAAAAATACATTCTGATTTTGTAGTTCATACATAGAAATTTATCTATGCAGTAAACTGATTTGATTGAAAATCTATTTTTTTATTTGTTTAAAGTAGAGAAATCCTGTTACAGTTTCATTTGTATTTGTATACTTTAGAACTTTATTTCATTTATGTTTGATTTTTTTTTCCTTTCGTGAAACAAAACTAAAAAAACCGATTTGGGAAGCTCGATTCTAAAGCACAGCAAACAGGATTATTTCTATTTTATTTAATACATTAATTCTCTCCAACTATCCATTTTATACAGTTTTGATTGAATGGAATATAAATTCCTTTGCATAGCTTTGAAGTAAGTGCATTTATAACTTTGAAAAGTCTGCCTTCGAAGCATGATTATATTTATTAGAAATGTGTCAATTATCATACTTAAAACAAACGACACACTTTCGTTTATCAAATAATGTTACATTTTACATTACAGTTCATATACCTTTAAACAATTCTGTTGAAAATATATTTGAAAACTGCAGCTCACTATTACTCACCGTAGAAGATTTTCTAGTATTCAGTTTTATGTGAAAAAAATATATATTGTCATCTTAATCCTTGATATTATATTAAGCTCTCGTGAACGCTTTGTCAAGTGTCATCTCTTAAGCCATCTGCCACTTTTAGGAACTTCTTTTTCCCGCTCTGTCAGGAAGGAAACCTTTGTTTATCTTTTGACACCTGAGATACTACCAAGAAAAGAGAACACAGGATTTTATTTTTCGATCTTTTTAAATGTTATAAAAATATTTATAAGACCAAAAAATATTTTACCTAACCGTTACCGAAATTATTAAACCTTTTTAAAGTAACATCTCGGTCATTTTATATTAATTTCTTATTGCTTTTAGTATGTATTTATTTTCTATAAAATGTGTTTCTGGCTTCTGAGATTTTGGAGTATCTAGAACAGATTAATTGGATTGACATTCATTCAAATGGAAATAATTGTCTCAGTTTTCACAGGTTTCGTATTTCGCTGATTGTTTTCAAACGGATTACCAAAGGAAACCGAGGTATCACTGTAATTACTTGTCTCTAAAAAGTTTCCTCTCGAAACTTTGCAGACAGAAGCGATAACAATAATAAAACTCCTTTTGGATAAGATGTCTATGAGATGATGTAGCTATAAAATTAACTCCCAAATTTAGCGCTAATTTCCAGACCACCCATGAAGATATGGAGAGCAGGGGAGAATTACCAAAAAAGGCGACTATCATAACTTCAAATCTGTTAAATATTTGGGCCGTAACATAGGCAAATTATGTTGCAACAATGTAAATGTGATGTATTATCTCATTTTTAAGAGAAAGTGATACGTGGTTACAGTTAGAGAGCAATTGTTTAGATTTATAAGTCAATTAAATATTTTAACAAAGGACTAATTGCTCTAACGCCATTTTCAAATATTTAAAAAATTATAATATATTCTCATAAAGGAAAATCGTTTTGGCTATAATTTACTATAAAAATTTTATTAAAATAATTTAAAGATAAGGTTAAGGAGTTCTTTTCTATTTATTTTTCTAAAAGTAACTTAGATTGGACAACAAAGAGTTGTGTTTATTGGACTGTTTAGATTCATGGGACTATAAATTTGAACTAGAGAAACAGTCCATAAGGACGTTTATATTACTAACAGTCCTCATAAATTGGAAGTGAAGCAAATCAAAGAAAAAAAGTAATAGAAACGCACTTTAACCATCAAACTTTAGATAAAAAAAGAACAATATCTAAGGATACGTATAATTTGTGAAGAAACATAGAAAGAAGCAGAACTGTTACCGTGAATAAACTGTCATACTTGAGCTCCTACATTGTAAGAATTGGAGAATGATAAAATAAATATAAAGAAATTAAGGTATAAGCTTTTATTCATGCGAAAAAATGAACGCAAAACTTGAAAATAATCTTTCCGATTACAATAAAATGCATGGTTCGAATAAAAGCGTGGGCGCCTTATATAGCACATTATATTTTGTGTATATTTCCTTAAACAATGGAATATTCCTAGAAGATAAAGGCGCCCACTCTTTTATTCGAACCATGCAGTTTATTGTAATCAGAAAAATTATTTTCAACTTCTGCGTTCATTTTTTCAAATGAATAAAAGCTTATATCATAATTTTTTTTATTTATTTTTCTACTTTTTAGTGACGGTTGACACGAATACACACGACATGTTAGGCATAGAAAACCAAATTCAATTATTGAATTTCTCCAATATAAAACACATATTAAAATTATCACATACATATGCACAATTACATTTAAAAAATATTTTAATGAGATTAACTTTCTGAAATATAAATCCGTAATATATTACGTGATAACTTATAATTATTATCAGCAATGTAATAGAAAAAAAGAGAATAGATCTACACAACTTTCTCTTTTTGTTTGAGTGCGAAACCTTTAGCGGACACGAAATTTAAAAAAATCTGGTTGTTGGTGAATTCTAATAGAAAGTAAACCAAAGACGCGTAGAAACACAAGCTATTACGTCATCCATCGGTGCAGCATCGGAAGTATAGCATATTCTTTGTTAGCTTCGTGATGTTGTTACAACCCTACGTAACGTCAGGTTACCACCTTCCAAACTTTATCGCCCAAATATAGGGCTAAAATTTTAATATCATTTTGTTAGGTTTAAAATAGGTATAGATTTCAAATTTTTTTGCATAATATTGTATTGTCACGGAAACCCACCACTGTGTTACATTTCAAAGCTGTAGCTCGATTGGTAGTGGGTAAGAAATCGATCTCAAGATTTGAGAACACGAGAGTCAAGATGAATAAAAGCTTATATAAATATATTTTCACTTTAATTGTGCTTAAAGAAATTAGGGGTCGAATTTGAGAAGTAAGTGGTTCAATCTAGGCAACCAGTTTCCTTATGTGGATCGCTGATACTTTTTAAGCCATTTTGTTCTTCTTTATAGTATATTTTATAAAACGTTAATTACAATGTTTTGAAGAAAAAAATTACAAAATATTTTACTCCCTTATTTTATTAAAATTACTTTTCTGTCGCCTTACATTAAAAAATGCCCTGAAGATCCAAATTTTACAACCTTTCCCTAATATCCGCAGGTGTTGAGAAATTATAATCTTTTAAACCAAGATAGAAATGGGATGGTCAAAAAATTTGCGTCAAAGTGATGTGGTCAATTGTGTTTGCAAGTACAGTATAAAAATCCGAGAAATTGCTAAGTTAAGTGAAACATTTCTTTTATAAGTAATTCATTTAACGCTGAAGTATTTTCTTTATCAACCACAGTGTAAAAATTTTTCCGAGGGGGTATTATTGACTGAAACAAGAATAATATAAAATGGGATGCTTTAGGAAATTTTCAAAAGCAGGGACTTCAAAAAAGTCTCAAAATGAAGAGGCTCTTTTATTATTAAAAATGTAACTACTTATCTCCAAAAAAAGTATCCTCTCGAAAGAAACTTTAAAAAAAAAGAAACGATATGAATAACAAACAAGATCCTTAGGGTTAAGATGTCCTTTCGAGGAAATTGCTATTAAATTAAATTTTGCCTAATGAACTCCCAAATGTTTCATTATCATGTCTTATAATGCTTTCAAGTCTTTGAGAAGCTCTTTATTTTGAAGCAAATCCTGTTAGAGGATAATAATCATTAAACTCAAAAATAATTTAATCCATTGAGGAAGCATATTTCTCACCCAATTTAACACTTTGCCTGAGTTTAGTTTTTAGTTATATTAACGACCCGTGTAGAAGCAACACGAGGGCTATTTTGGGACGCACCTTGTCATTTTTAACCACAGTCAGATGACGAGGAAGACACCTCAGCTGGCACCTCCTCTCAAAACTTCCTCACTACACCAGTGGGAGGTTGTTTGGCCCCTTAAGTATGATTTAACGCGCACATACATTCTGTGAAATCGGGTATTGAATCCGAAACCTTCTGGGCCCAACAAAGAGACCTTACCACTAGACCAGTGGTCGGCAACCTCATTAGTCAAAAGAGTCAAAGGTCAGCAATACAACGATAAGGATTTCTTTTGAGAGCCAAATTCTTTCCGAGAACTGAGCGTCGAGGAGTCAGTTTAAATTAGCTATTAGCATTAATTGAAACCTGATTACTAATATAATAACCCAGATCTCTCAGTAACGCTCTGACATCAACAACAATAAAACTCGAGCCATAGCACCGCGAGACGTCAAACAGCATTATTTCATTGTTAGAGAACCTAAATTTAAGTAATTTTAAATTTAGAAGAGTAATTGTCGTTCTAATTTCAAATTTAATAGTTCTAAAATAGTGAAATAATATTTTCTATCGATTGATATGAAATTTATCTCGCTATGATCAATAGTTCCCAAGAAATTTTAAATGATATTAATCATAAATTTCAAATTAATTTTCTTTTTTCAAGAGAATGTAGTAAATTACGTCAGTGGTATATCATGCGCGTGATACAGTTTGGACGTCAAGATGCATCTGATTATTTATTGCAATCGTCATGATATAATTTGATAATATTTGACAAGCAGAGAAGTGCTGTTTTGAAACTAGATATTCTATCTATCTAGATTATATCTACTAGATTTCCTACATTTCTTTTATACCAAGAGGTGTTTTGAATAAAGAAATACGTAAATAATATGAAAATAAAAAATATATATTTCCTGTCATAAAACATATGTTTATTTTATTTGTTTGCAATCAATGTTAAACATTTCTCTCGCATATATATATATTTAAACACGTCAAATTTGACGGGAAATCTCTCGAATGAAGATGCAATTTATTTTTTAGTATTATAATAATCGTACTTAGTCGAAATCGATTCGTAGCAAAGCCGCATTCAAGTGACTCAAGAGCCACGGTTTGCCGACCACTGCACTAGGCCACCGCGGCTCACAATTTGCACAAAGGCCGCTGAAATTTTATCCTTTCGTTATTTAGATTATTTGAAGTTCTTGAGAATGATCTAAGGTTATTTCTAGATAATTATGGACACATCTGTACAATTTTTATCGACTTTAAAGAACTCAACATCCATGTCTGAAACACATGCTGGACATTACTTTCTTGGGAAGAACATTTGGAAGCTTATTGTTTTTTTTTTATTTCCTATGGCGACCGAGCCAACCAGCCCTAAGGGTGTAAAGCGTGAGACAATTTCATGTCGAAATCACCTCAACCTAGCGGGAAGATATCCGATTAATCAGAATGACAGTCGCTGAACCGGTCACTGCCTGATCCCTCCCGTAGGAGGCACGCGCTATCAGCGGCAGTGGGCAAGCCCAAGCCATTATTGGACTCACCAGGGAAGCGAGAAACAGCTTATTTATCCGGCGGCTTTTCATCCACATACTTGTAGTGACCCCTTAGTGGTCACCACAAGTACGTCCAAGTCAGGACAAGTCGCTTTAGTGCGACCAAGCGCGAGACAAATTGGCTGGAAAAAAATATTCCGAATAACATGCTATACACTTTTTGGGTAGAAAGTAAACGTCAATAATATACATGAAACCTCACTCAACAAAGTGAGCAACAAATGGCGCATAAAAAATTTCTAAACAGCATTCTGAACCCATCATGCATGGAAAGTAAACATTTATAATATACATAATATATATATTCAAAGTTATAATATATTCTACCCAACAAGGGTAAGGAACAGAACGTGCACACAAAATTTCAAAATAGCATTCTACATCCATCTTGTGTGGAAAGTAAGCATAAATAATATACATGAAACACCCACCAGCAGGGGTGAGGAATTAAGGAATGCACATTAAAGTAAACAGAAAACGTAGATATCAATACAATTCAATAAAAATATTACGCTCTCTAGTCACTAGTCTCTTGCGTACGAAATCGCAGATTTTAGTCTCCCGATTTTTAAAAATTGCATCTTTATTTTTTCTTACATTTTTATATTTAATTTCTTATTTTGTTTATTAAAGAGTGAATTTTCGTAGCATCTCCTTTTAAGGTTATCTGCAGGTTTATTAGAATGGAAATTTTGCGCGTGGTCGCAATCAGAACCTTGGAAATCGTTAGTAAAATCACAGACGTAAATTCTTTCTCACAGCGCATTCATGAAATAAACTCAATAAGTTCAGATGAAGAATTTTTTCCGATGACTGTTGGTATGCTTTCGGTTAGTGGTTTTGACATATGCCATTTTGATACGTCAGCGACGAAATATGCAGTACGGAAATATAGATGGATGAAAAAAGATATAAAATATGGACAATATGTACAATAGTGTTACAAACATGTAATGTCGCTTTCCTGCCTCGCTAGTCTTAAAGTTGGGAAAAGAGTTTTACAGGGGTAGGCATGGAATGACCGACAACGGCCAGGTCTGGACCCCTGAACTTGGCGACCATTTTAGCGACTTGGCGACAAATTTGGCGGCAAATCGAAGATTCCAGAAAATGCTATCCTTTTCTTGATATATCTATTAGGAGAGAAGATATGCTTGAATGCACTAGATAATTCCATGTGACGTCACGGCGTATCGGGGAGAGTATAAAAGGACCGTTCTTGGACCAAAGAGGGTGTGTGTTGACCAACTGGAACGACTTGAGAGTTTCGTCTACACTGCGAGCTCTACAGCCAGTGAGCTGAGAGCTATTGAAAGTGCTGTTACTGTCATTACTAGTGAATTGCTGACTGTTTGCGTTTCTAAATCTGAAAGTGCTGTTACTGTTATTACTTGTGAATTGTTGTCTGTTGCGTTGATAATCTGTTTAAGATCTATTGTTCCTGTTACCTGTGCTATGTGTTTTCCTGAATATTTGGGATTAAACCTTCATTCTCCATTAACCTGTGTATTGGACTGTTTGCGCCATACACTCACAGAACGATTTTTGTTACAATACGTACTAACAATGTATATGATAATCAGAAATAAGGCAAAATATTGCATATATATATGAAACTATGAGTGTAAGAGTATTCTTTCCATTAAAAAAAGACATGCAATAAATGAAATAATTTAGGGGCCCCGGTGGCTGTAGCGCCGGAGGGCAAAGGCTCGAAACCCGATTCTACCGAAAATTAGACTTGTATTGCGCCTGTTACATGCTAAATTACACTATATGCCCAAAAGTATCCGGACACTTGCAGATTTTCATATTTTTTAGTATTTCTCCGAAATGGTTTAACTGACTACCTTTAAACTTTGTACATGTAAAGAATAAATATAAACTCACATTTTGCATTGAAGATTTGGTCCTGAGGCCAATTAGGGGACCGTCTACAAACTGATGAAGACAAAAACGTTTTTGGCCCACCCCGCTTCACAGAATACCGATAACAAAATGAAAGTTTCAGAGATGGTAATGTATAATGTGCATAATATTTACAGGAATTTTCGTAAACTCAACACAAATATTTGGGAAGATATTAAGGTTTCCTTAAAAACTCTCAAATTTTCCCACCTGTTTTTTGCTTATAACATGCAGAGTTTTCTGTTATATTATACGACACTTACAGAAAAGATGGTATTATGTTGAAAAAGCAGTTTTTAAAAATTTGGAAAAGAATGTTTGAATATTACAGGAATTATGAGCATTTTTAGTAAATACTGTTTTACTGCGCATGCGCGAAAGATAGGGTAATGTTTATTTCACAGCTTTAAAGCCAGATATATAGGGTAACTTATATTAAAATATTCAGTTCAATATCATTAGTATTCAGAAAGATATCGGCATTACAGCAAGCAGAATTTTAGCTCCTGTCGAAGAGAAGCTAAAAGATGAGGGGTTGTACACAAATTGATATTTTTTAACTTATATCTTTAAATAGTTATATTGAATTGTATAGTGATTAGAATTTGCTGAATACCCATTAAGGCTTATGAATTACGTGCATAACTTAAATTCCAGCTAATTAGGCACTATAAATAACAAAAATTTTATTAGTATAATTATATTATTTACATGATTATTAACAAGTTACATATTACAATTTTACGGTCAAACGATATTTTTAACTATATTTCTTTTATGGCGAAACGATTTTTTATGTAATTAATTTCTTTTCTTAAAATATTTTAATAATTCTACATATATATTTTTTATTCTTTACGAATATTAGATGTCTTCATGGGTATTCAGCAAACTAACCACTATACAATTCAACATTACTATTTAAAGATATAAGTTTAAAAAATATCAATTTGTGTACAACCACTCATCTTTTAGCTTCTCTTCGACAGGAGCTAAAATTCTGCTCGCTGTAATGCCGATAAGTTTCTGAATACTAATGATATTGAACTGAATATTTTAATATAAGTTGCCCTATATATCTGGCTTTAAAGCTGTGAAATAAGAATGACACTATCTTTCGCGCATGCGCAGTAAAACAGTATTTACTAAAAACGATCATAATTCCTGTAATATTCAAAAATTCTTTTCCATATTTTTACAAAATGCTTTTCTAACATATTGTCATCTTTTCTGTAAGTTTGGTATAATATAACAGAAACCTCTGCATGTTATAAGCAAAAAACAGGTGGAAAAATTTGAGATTTTTTAAGAAAACCCTTATATCTTCCCAAATATTTATGCTGAGTTTACGAAAATTCCTGTAAATATTATGCACATTATACAATACCATTTCTGAAAGTTTCATCTCGTTTTCGGTATTGTGTGAAGCGGAGTCGGCCAAAAACGTTTTTGTCTTCATCAGTTTGTAGACGGTCCCCTAATTGCCCTCTGGACCAAATCTTCAATGTAAAATATGATATATTGTCTATTTTTTACATGTCCGAAGTTTGAAGGTATTCAGTTAAACCATTCCGGAGAAATTCTAAAAAATATGAAAATCTACAAGTGTCCGGATACTTTTGGGCATATAGTGTATATGTACCTGATCAAGTGCTCAGCTTTGGAGAGGGGGTTCCAACTCAGGACCCCGCCGTCTGACCACGGTTCAAAATTAAGAGACCCGACCCAAAATAGCCCTCATGTTACTTCAAAACAGGACGTTCGTATAACTAAACCAAACTAAATTAAATAAAATATACTTTCTTGAAACTCTGGTACATAAAAATTTCATTTGGATGCTGTTGCTGCTAAGAACCGAACTCACGGACAGATTATCAAATAGGCAAAGGACATAACTGCCTAGGGGCCCACAATTTGGGGGCACCGAGCCTTATAAATATATTTCATCCATTTCAGCGTAATTTAATTTCGTGCTTTCGTTACAAGATTTGCAAGAGCCGTGTTCTCGAACTTATTAAAATCATCGTTCAAATTTCAGAACATTAATCTTAGGATTTTTTTAAATTTCGAAATTCGCTTGCAGATCAGAGAAAAACCCTGAGCAGGGTTGTCTGAAATCGACGAGTCGAAGAAAGGAGGCATACGCATATAAAATCAACCGCAACATTTGACAAACTAAGTGCACTTCCGCAAGGCGAGGAATTCGTTTTCGAACGAAGTACAAAGAGAAATGCGACTTCCGCCTGTTCTATCTAGGATAAATGAAATAAAGCCCTTTCCTTCACCCCCCAAAATGCAGTGGAATATCCCGTTTGCATAACGACCGCCACTGGCATGTCTGGTGTCTTGGGGTTTTATCGTGGAGGTAGAACAGTAGTCTTTTTTAAAAATTTGCATTTGTCTGATTGACTGGCAAATCAACAACTCCTGCAGTCATTGTTTAAAGTATTTAGATTGTGTTAAAATGCTTTTGTATCTTTTTCACCATTCTGTTTAAAATTACTTTTCATTTTAAATTCATATTTTCACACACGAGATACTGAAATCAACACACTTGAAAATGACCCGCAATTGAATTTTTTGTTATTTTAGTCTGTTATAATATTTGTTACTGAAAGCTGATTATATAGAGAATGAATTAAAAAAATGTATTTGCTTTAGGTAGTTGGGGGGAGGAAAGGGGCCTCCGAAACTTGGGCCCTCCTTCATGTCCCTATAGGCCAAAATAGGGCTTAATTCAGCCCCGAAAGAACTGCTCGATTAAATATAGAATATTTAAAGTTATGGTTTTTAAATCAGAAAAGAAACAGCAAACTATATATCATAGAAAGTAATTCCAGGGAATTGCCAAACGGATAATATTTTAATAAAGATAAAAATTTCAAAATGTTTCAGTTCAAATTGAGAGAAGTCTTGAAACCTCTCAAAGTCAAGAATTAAAAGCTTTCGTAAGAGCTTTCACATAAATTGAATAACGAATTTCAGGAAGTAAAAGCATTCAGACTGAAACAGAAGGAAATAAGTAAGAACGAAAGCGCATATATCTATTAACTTTCTTTTCCTTGCTTTTCTGTACTATAAGATTTACCTTAGATATTGAAATTGACAGGTCAAGCAGCGCGATCGCTTCTAAAATATAAATTGATTTTTATTTTGCTTTTAGAAGGAAATGGGATTCGTAAGCTGATTAACTACGAGCTTTCATTTTTAATCTGCTTCTGGCAATATTTGTTCTAAATTGTTTTCCACGGATTATTATGGCAATACCACTTTCGATTTTATCCCAAAATTAGTTACCGAACATAGCCCATACATTAACTGGATTGCATCAGAGGATATTCTTTCCCATATGAAGCGCAACTCTAAAAAAAGAATTTCAGGAAATTACAGAGATAGTAAATATTATGAAGAAATCCCAGACATCAGATCCATCTTCAAATGGACAAAGAACAGAAGAGAAAACATAATTTGCGCCAGAATTTTTAGCCAAACATTAATAACACCAGGCCCTTTGAATAAATTTAATCCTTCAGACAATCCAATGTGTAATACACGCAACTTTATGAACAATCTGGATCATATTTTACTTCACTGCTCTAGGTATTCAATAATTCGTGGTCATCTCTGGAACAAACTTGGACTTGTTTCTTCAACAACCTAGAGATTTAAGGAACTCACAAGCAAAGTCTTTAAAAATAAACAGAACCTTCATATTTTCCTCCCGAACCTGACGTTTTTTGACATTTTTTAATTTGAACCTTTTGTGAATACGGGGAAGATAGCCTTTGCAGCTAAAAATCCCCAAAAACCCCTCAAATCAATCAATCAAACCACTTTCGAAATCTTACACTCTGGCCTCCAAAAGTTAAAGTAAAACCTGTTTTCTGAAGCTTACCAATAAATGAACGCGCATAAAAGTAACAAATACGGTTTATATGAAGGATGCTGGGTAATATTAATTCAGTTAATGAAAGAAGTATATCTACCATTTATTTTTTAAAGAAACTGCTGTTTTTACAGAATCCAGAGAAATTATGAATATATTCCTTCCGTAATTTCTCAACCATTCCTACAAATGCTTGCTAGTCTTCAGTTTTATCTACGAAGATATTGGTGGTAATGCCTCAGAGAAACGTTAAATGGCTAGCGATCGGATGAATGGAAATTGGTTTGGTAACTAGCTGATGTGAAAGAAGGTTTAATATGTCTTTAAGGGGAATTAGAACCCTAAGTCCGTTAACCCTAACCCTGTTACTTCGATGTACCTATTCTCAAAATATGTTATAGATACGTGTTTCAAACATTTTATACAAGTAAAGTACACCTTTCTCATTATACTGACATGAGAATTTTAAAAAAGACACAAAACTTTATTTTTTACATTTTTTTGTGTCAAAATAGGGTAAAATTTCACTGTCTAATTAAATATTTTGTAAATTTATAAGAAATTAAAAACTAACCGAAAGCTCATTTCAGTATAATGAGAAAGGTGTACTTTACTTTTATAAAAAATTTCAAACATGTATCGATAACAGATTTTGAGAAAAAGTACATCGAAATTGCCAATTTTTCATTTATTTGTTCTGACACAAAAAAATTTGTAAAAAATAAGTTTTTGAATTTTTTAAATCATTTCAGTATAATCAGAAAGATGAACATTACTTGCACAAAAAACTTCAAACATGAATCTATAACAGATTGCGAGAAAAGGTACATGGAAGTAAAAGGGTTAGGGTTAACGGACTTAGGGTTCCATCTCCCCTTAAGTGCAGTCCAAAGGCTCTGGGATCAGTTTTAAACCTAAAATTCAGTTTCTAGGTCGGCCACGAGTGCCTCAACTCATTTCAGCTTATTTCGCTACAACAAGGACTACTACGATGCGATGACGTCTTCACACTCAAAGACTGAATTTAATGAGACCATTTGTGTGTATCCCTTTTAATCGACGACTCATCAGTGTCCGTCTGCGTTGGGCAAGAGAGCACATTACTGGACCAAGCATAAATGACCTCTGTATTCAGCAGGGATGAGTCTAGATTTACTCTGGAAAGTGATTCAGGCAGTGTGCTGATATGGAGAGAATGAAGCACCAGATACCATCAATTTAATATTGTTGTACGACATAATCATAGAGGAGATGGAATTATGTTTGGGGCTAGAGTCTATCCTGGTACCCTGGTGGTCATATTGACTTCAATGTGCTCCATGGAGAATCTATCATTGCTGTGTGATAGAGACGAGATCCTCAATCCGTATTTCAGATAATATATTACTGGTGAGGAATTCATTTACATGGATGATAATGTTGTACATCACCGGCGAGGATTGCCGAAGAGTACCAATGTGTGAAGATAATGGAATGGCCAGCTCAATCTCCGGACCTTAATCCGATTAAACATCTTTGGGATTATCTCGGAGGACACGTAGCTACTTTAAGCAGCCCCCCAAGGTCGTCAAATAAGCGTTGCTCCAAGAATGGTCTTTGCAGCCCATTTCGGTGACCGGCAGTTCATTTGAATGTTTCGAAAATTGATGACGTAATAGATTACAGCTGGGCGAGGACACATGACTTATTAAAACTCATTTATTTATTTTTAACAAAAATCTTTCATTTACTTTTTTTCAGCAGTAGACGTTTGTAAAAAGATATAATATTTTAATTGCAAATTATGCTTGATGCTGAAATTAGGTAAAAATTTAATAAATTACTCTTTAATGGAAAATTACTCCAATTTTGATATTTTTATATTCACATGTTTTCAAATTAGATGCAAAAATATGTTTCATCTTAAATGTTGAAGACTAGTGTATATACACGGAATATGTGTTCTTTTCCTTTTATTTCGCAAATATTTTTATAGTGTTCTGAAGAGAGTCATATTTCATTCATAACTTTACACTTATAAGGCATTTGTAGTATTTGTATTTATTTTATACCATAAATATTGATATGCATTTAATTAAGTTGTTCACATACTAAACGTATGAATCAAAAAGTTTTGCTTCACTTTTTTTCTGAAAATGGCATTTGTAATGGCGAGAAAGTAGAAAAATCCTCTGATCTGTTCGCCTGCAAATTACAATCGGAAAGTTCTTAATTAATTGCTTATATTGATGTAATTGCAATATTAGTTGATATCCATTCCTCTTACTCCATATGAAAAATTCCACAGCATTTCTCTGACTTTGCTATACATATATCAATAAATTATCATTGACAGGAACTTCAACCACATCAGTCACACAAACCATGAATTTTAAAATTAAATTTATTCATTAACTGATCAACTGAAAGCCCTTTAGCCTCATTGCAAATTTCATTTCACCAGAAATTCGAAATTCACTTCCTAATTGTCTTAAATAGATAGAATTCCTTTTCTTTGAGGAAATTTATATTTCTTTACTTATAGTCTTCTAAACGAAAATAAAATTATTTTATTGAATTGAAGGCAAGGTACTTCTAAACTTATTTCCTCTACTGAAAACTTATCCACTCTACGTTAATCCAATTTAAACTCTAGCCTAACTTTTCAATGGCGAAGGAATTGCTTCCTCGCCAAACCCTTGATCCATTTCTTTGATAAATTGGCGGGAATTTTCGAAGGTGTAATAATTTAGTCTAGCTATAAAAGGCATTATTTCCTCGGTGTGTCCAGTTCCGCTCAGGAAATTGCCTCACAAAATAGGCAGCTATTTAATCAAAGGGAGTAACGCTTCTTTTATAGAAGACTGGAATTAAATGATTATGTGGAAGAATATTTTACCTTATTTTATAGCAGACGATAAATGTGATATTAGAATTCCTGTTTGTTGAGTATTTTTATAAGAATTTTATCTTTTGTGCTTTAATTTTTTAAAGCTGTACGTTATATTTCTGCTTACATTTGAGTTTAAACCTTGAGGTGGATGTTTAAGTTTTTTAAGATATTACAAAGAGAAGTAGAAAATTCAGTGAATGCTAAAAATTTATATTGACATAGCAATAATTGTGAGACACTGCTATAACTAAATACAATCTCTAAAAATAAACGTTATTGTCTTAATACAATCTTGCGTCTTATTAAAATCCACAGTTTCCTAAAGATTTTCTTGCAGGCTTTTCAGCAAATTTATTGTTATACAATATAAATCATATTTCTAAATTGTTTCTCTCTTTCATCAATAGCTATCCTGCTGTTCTAAAACATGAAATTAAAGTAATATTGATGAGAATTTTAATATTTAAGATTAAGAATAAATGACCATGATGTAAATAAAAATATTCAAAATAAATCTTAGTTATTTGGTGAAATTAGCTGACTTGTGTGTTAAAATGCGATGAAAATATCAAAAGGAAAATTAGACAGCTACCACTTCTTTACCTGGGTTCCTCACTTTTCCTTCCAGAAAACATATAAAGTGATCATAAAATCATCTATTAAGTATTTCTGCCATCTGATTCAGTCATCTTTTTGAACAGTTACTGATCATTTCAAATTATTTCTGTATACCTCAATGAACAGCACAAAAATACTAGGAAATGTTTTTCCAAAACGAATTTGCTAAATAATCACCCAAAGACATTTTTGCATAGATCTAACTTAATTTCTATCATGTATGGTACCTCTTTATCTAACAGTATATAATTTACTTAAAGCTCCAATTGAATTTCGCACGAATATGCCGTTAGATATCATGCTGCTTAGTTAAGTTAGTTTATTAATTTATTTAACGTCCCAATTTTGAATCAATAGTTTGTATATTTGGGAATGGACCTCATAATTTTGAATCGTTGTCAGAGGACGAGGGAAATGCCCAGGATGCCAGATGGAATACATGTGTCACTGGGACCTCGCAACTGTCGGTGACGGTGAAAGACACTGACAATCACCGACAGACAGAACGCCACCTGTGCCTCCGGTTCCTATAACACGAGTTTGATCAACATTTTGCCGGTGTCGGTATCTATGCAAGCTCCAACTCTTCTCTTCATTCCACTAAAGGAATGTGGTTGACTAGTTTTATACAGACAGATACGAATCGGTATGTGAGCAAGCAGCCTCCACCCCTCTTCAAACTTCTACTTCCACCCCACATCAGCATGAGGGCGTTTGACACCCGACGTCAGATTTAGTGTGCAACAGGCTCACATACATAACAGATCTTTTGGTGAAATCGTGTTTCGAACCTTAACCTCTTCCTCCTTGAAACCATCATGTCTAAAATATCTTGCTGCGTGTTTTATCATTGGATGGATGATTTTATCAACTCAACTGTTTTGCTTAATACCTTATTACATTTTTTTAAGGAAAATACAATCGGATCAACTGTTTAACAGGAAAAGTTTTTATGTGTAGGAAATATCGAAATCGAGACTAATTCTGATCAATTCTCAGGCACTATCACAACATCAAAAATCTTCTTTTGCATAGCAGGTCAGTTTAATTTTCTTCAATGCAATAAAAGTCATGAAGAATAACATATTCCACCAACTCTCATGCAGGCAGTGGCCTCGGTGGCCTAGTGGTAAGGTCTCGGCTTTAGGACAGGAGGATTGCAGGTTCGAAAGCGATTCCACTGAAGATCCGTCGTGTATGGGGCCTTTCGCACGTTAAATCATACGTTAGGGGTCAAACGTCTTCCCTACTTGTAGCGGGGAAGCTTGGAGAGGGGCCCGCAGCTCAGGTGTCGTCCTCCTCATCTGACAGTGGTTCAAAATTACGAGGTCCATCCCCAAATAGCCCTCATGTTGCGGCAAAACGGGACGTTAATATAATTAAACTCATGAAGGTAATAAATCTATTTAGTGTGTCGTACTGTTTAACGTTGCGTAAAGAAAGTGATTTCAAGACATTGTTGAATCCCTCAAGTAACACGATAGTTTTGAAGTTATTTATATTTTATTTTCTGCACATTATTTCTTGCTTCATGTTTTTGCAATGTGCCACACTAACTGTTTCCACTTAAATGCGAATGTTTAACTACAGTTTCGAGCTATCTACAGCTGCTACCTTACAAGCGCGTTCATATACAGGGTATTCGAGCTGGAATTATTAAGAAGTAATGGCTTATAATTACTGAATTTTTATAGGAACATAAAAATATTTATTTAAAAAATAAAAATAAGTTTTCAATAAGTTTTCTTATATATCGATACAGTTCTATGCGTGTTCGAGAATTGTTTAAACGGTAATCGAATTCTCACTCAAGCCGCGTGCCTACGGTCCGTCTTTCCACGAGTTCCGTCCGAGGTTCACGTTATTCAACATCTTCGGAACAGGAAGAATCGATGCGGCTCGTGTGCTTGTAAGTGCATCTATTGTTTCGCGCGTTATGACGTTAAATAGCTCGCACGTCAAAGGACAGGGGAGCGGCCAGACGGCGTCATGCATCCTTTTTCTTGAGCGATGCCGAGAGAGTTGCCAAGCTATACGCCGTGGAAACGGCACGACTGTTCGGAATTCCACCGCCCACAGTCCACAAGTACTAACTCGGGGTTTGACAAGCTACATGCCGTGGGAACAAAGCTTAAGGTATCCGAACACGTTCGGAGCACTGTTTTTTAAAATAGTGAAATAGAAACACCAAAATATGTTGTTTTAGATTCGAATTTAATAAAGATTAATATTAGAGTATGAATTTTGAGTATAAATTATTACAAATTTTCAAAAATCTTGAATTTCAGCTGTTTTTTAGAGGAAATTCCCCAAAACTTCAAACTTTTGTAATAATTCAAATAAAACTAATTCGAAAATAAACTACATACTATGGACTAGTGCTTGTACTAGAATCTTAATATTCTTTGGATAAATAAAAATTTTAGAACTAATCGAACGACCATTATAAGATTTTCAGCAAATTTTTAATGTCATTTTTCAAATAAAAGACCATAATTAAAAAAATATTGTTACAATTAACATTATTCTAGTACATTCACTAGAGACACATTTGAAGAACATGCTCACAAAATTTCAGAAAAATCGAATAATAATATCTTGAGTTATCATGTTTGAAGTGTGAAAAATATGCATAAAATCTAATTTTGAGAAAAATCAAATTTTAGTTTTGCCACGTGCTTAAATTAAGTATCTAAACTTTAAAAAAAATTCCTAAAAATATACTAACATCATACTAACTTGAAAAAATGCAGTTAAAAAGAATTTTTGACAGGTTTCTGTCCCTTTAAATGACAACTTTCGGTTAATTAAATGTCCATTTCCGGTTTTCGGTTTGTTATAAAACAATTAATATCTCATCTTCTAATTAACGTAATGTAAATATGTTTTAGAAAGGTAAATGAATAAACTATCCAAAACATCAAAAATTAAAAAATGGGAATTTTGGTCGAAAATCGACTTTTCAACGTGTTCGGATACTGTTTCGTAGTTTATCCAGGAATTGCTTGAATGATATGCATCTGCTATTTCATCCCAGGTTTCAATATTTTGATGGTACACAACAGATTTAAGGAATACCCTTGCAAAAGGGTCTAATGGACTTAAGTCCGGGGACCTTATTGGCCAACAATCAGGCCCCCTTTTCCGATCCAAAGTCCTAGGAAAGGCCTCATTCAAAAACGCATGATTATCTCTTTATCACCGATTTCTGACTATTGTACGCACGAGTGGTTGGACTGTCTATATCGAAAATATCTTGTAAGGGATTGCAATCCGGGGTGGAGAAGTCCATTGCATTCTAATGAGTAGTTAAGTTATTGTAAGCAATTATTTTTGGATACTTTCAGCACGGACATACTGTATTAATGGGAATGTATTAATGGATACACTCTCGACTGGTACAGAATACACATATTTGTAATTTATTCGTGATAATGAATTCATCTAACATATTTATCACGTAAAAATACATTAAGATTTGAGTTATGAGAATAAGTTATTCTTTATCACACTTAAACTCATTGCAATATCTATAAAAACCAGGCATAAAGGATATAAAAAAGTAAACATCCTCAATAAGAAATGTATCTAACAGAAACATGCTCCTGCTAATAGTTAAAAGTTGTTTTTCAGGTTTTATTAAACCTAACTCATTCGATGAAAGCATCGCAAATCAGAAGTAACAGCTTTGAAGCCAAGAAATGAGGACAAATGTCTTGTCCAAGAAATGTTCCACTTGGATTTCCCAGTGGGTGTGTATCAAGAGGAATGAGGATTCAACGAATCAGGTGAACTTACTGCAATGGCCTTCGATCTTGACTGCGTGACAGAACACCTATTGAAAATAATGACATAGATTGTCTATGACATGCCAGTAAGAGGTCTTAAGCTATTCGTTACTATTCGTAGCATTCTATGGCGAGTTTTAACATTATAAACATAACCCAAAAGATGCAACAGTGTCTTTAAGTGGATATCTGTCAAAGCTTGATATTTCTAGGTTTTAGTTTCTCCTTTCAAATATTTATATTAACTTAGAAATTACATAATAAGGGTCTGTGTATCTTAAAAGTTTTCATATGTTATTAGAACTCTTCAAAATGTCGAAAATAACACAAATAAAGGAAATAAAGTATTTATTTGGCGGAGTTGGTAAGATGTACACCTAATATTTCTGATATCGTACATCTTATATATAAAATGTATTGTATGAAATATATTAAGAGTATATGGAATATATTCTATAACAAATGAAGATATATACAACAAGTTTAAAGTTCTAAGGCTAAATCATTCATCCTGACATTTTCTGAGAATGCGATATACTGAATGTTTGTTATTTTTTATTAGAAATCGCATTTTTCAATCCTGAATTTTTAATTGATTCCAGATTCAGTTGAAAAATAAAACTGAATTTATAAATAAAAATCAAACTAAAACTGTACTGCTATCTGTAAAATTTCCCATAAAGTATCTAGTAATAATTTAATTAATTCATGTGCTTCCAATTAATCATTCATGTCCTTCTTACAATTGGATGAAAACAAATTATAACACGCTTTCTAATTAATTGACTTATTTTAAAAACATATTGCATATCTAAATGTTTACTCGTCAAAATTAATAAAGAATATTCTTATTTTTTCTTTTCTGGAATATGACTTTCTCATAAGTAGTACAACAATAACTCTCTAAATTTGAAAATGAGAATTTAAGAAATATGAATATATTGCCAATTCCAAAAGTCACAATGAATGCTTATAAAATTATTTTTAGTGATGAGTATAGTATGCATTGTATTCACTCAACACTAGTTTCTAAAATCTTATTCTTTTTTCCATAGAATGAAGTTACTAAGAGCTGGTTGGTCACTGGAAATGGATGACCTGTCTATTGTTTGATAAATAGTGATGGATCTGATGAAGAAAAAGAAAATGCCATCATTTTCCCATTTTCAAAGTTCGATTTCTTTTTCCGGAAAACAGTCTTAACGTGAAAAAATCGTGATTTACCAATATTTCTTGCCTTGCCCACATAAAAGACGTAGAGGATAACTTTGTAAATACTTTAAGCCTCAAAAAGTATCGTTCTACATCTGTTGTCAAGGCTCATGCTTTCAAAAGTTCAAAGTTTTGATCGATTAGATGCTGCACTAAATTTTTATGATTTTTATTCCTCGGTTTTTCACCTTTGTTTTTAGGTCAGATTTTTCTGAAATCGATATGATTAATATGTTTCTTTCATATATATAAGAAAGAATATATCCTTCACATTTAGAAACAACACTGATGATAAATAATTTGATTCTTAGTTATTAAAAATAAATAATAACAATCCCTCAAAATGATTATAAAGACACACACTCAAATAATTGAGAATTTAAAATGAATTCATTTCATGCGAGTTCGTTTCATTTGTTGGATTTAACCTTCTTCACCGTTGCCAGATGAATGACAGGTGATTAACGGAACGGTGAAAAGAGATGACGGCTTTGCACAGTCCTGAGTTTCTTTCGGACTAAGAAGTGTTCATGTTTCAGAAACATGAACATGAACATGAATGGCAGATTAATAAGAAATATTGATTCACACGAAAATCGATACATCGATTCACACGAAATATCGATACACCAGTAACAAATGAGGAAAAATGTGTTATATTTGCGCAGAATTAGCCTGTGTTTACAAATAGCTTACTTTTCTATGCCTTGTTTAATCTAAACATTGTCTAACTGGTATCTACTGGCTATAGTCAATTAAAGCTTAAATTGACAGTACAGAGAAAGCTATCCGTCTTATTTCATATCCCTTCAGTTTAATAATCTTGCTCATGAACCTGATGTGTATAAAACTAATTGATGATTGGTTAATGCAGTTGAAAGAATCTAGTTTTAAACTTCACAAATTACGTTCTGTATATTTCTGCTTGTCATTTACTATAATTATCTTTTAATCTTCGTTTCAAAATTCTGGGAAAAATTCTTCTCCTGTTATATATATAATGTAAATATATATATACAGGGTGTACACAAATAAAGTTATACATTTCAAAAAATAATAAAAAAACCTAAAAATGTTGGAACTACGTTTTTTTTTTGATTAAGATCGCATCTTAAAAGGTTTTTTTCTGATAGATAACGCGGCGTTACGACGTTCTAAATTTGTTACAGCGAGAAAATTCCGTGAGCAATGGCTACCGATCAGCAGAAGCCGATGCGTGTTTTCTGGCTTCTTCTTTTAATTTTTCTTGAATATCTCGAAAACTCTTCAGTTTTCACACTACATGTGAATTAACAAATTACAGAGCATAAACTTCCCTACAAATGCATGCTTTTATTTTTCTTCCAGTTTTAATATTTTCTCAGATAATGGCTCAAAACAAATTTTTGATTTCCAGTGATTTACGACCTCTTAGACCACAGAAATGGCTTGTTACCTATCCGAAAAAACTTTTTGAGATGTGCTCACATTTAAAAAAAATTCGTTGCTCCAACGTTTTTAGTTATTTTTTTTATTAAATTTGAATTGGTTCACTTCATTTGTGTGCGCCCTATATTATGAGAAGGGTTTTGACTGTGTTAATAAAAAATACCCTTTAATTCTACGTACCGATTTTGAAGCCAAATATGAACATCACCTTTTATGGATAGATTTGATTTAAAGATCCTACTTAGTATCAAACAACAATCATTAGATAACTCCACGAAAATTACCCTTAGCGCCACTTTAAAGATGTACAGCGAACGATTAGTAATATTTCGTAGTTTAAAATCAGTCTGTAATCCATAAAAATCAAATTAGTGCTCTTAGGCATAAAGTTTTAAGTTTAAGTTAAAATATGCACATTAGCATTAGAAATAATATCTAAGGATTATTATGCAGTACCAAGGTGTTGATAATATTTTACTCAATAAATTTTTAACCATCCTTTAAAAAGATAACGAGTCTGCTTAAGATAGAAGCATATACGACTAAAGTTCAGATCATAAATGTGTAAGACACGAAAAGTTTGTTCACGGAATAAAAAAGAATTTAGAGAATGAACATATTGATAAATGCGCCTCACTATGAAATTCATACACTTCTGTGGAGATTTGAGAAGATCATAATAAAATGAAATATTTCATTTTGCAAGTATATAAGTAGTTTCCGAAAACTGGATAGAAATTTTTATGTATTAAAATAAAATTTTACATCTTATATTCAGATATTTTCATTGCCATCTTTGTTCTACAAAGAAATTTCGTACTTCTCTTTTTCCGAATAAATTCCTTCTTCGAAAATTGTTGTTGGAAATAGATGTCTGATATCGAAGTCTATTTCCTTAATGTGCTGAAAGCAATTTTTTTCCTCGCGGAATGTTAACACGCATGACTGCTTCAAATTCCAATTTTGTTCGAAAGAATTTAATCATCATTTCTTTATCGTAAAGGAATTTCAGGAACAATGCGAGCTTCTTTTTCCTTTCTTCTTCTTGAAAAGACATACTCCCTTTCAGACAGAAAAAAAAATACTTCTTACATTATTCTAAAAAAAATGGCAAAAGAAAAGGCATTCAAATGGCAAGCAGCTCAACCGAAATTTAATAAAATATTCTAACCTAAAAAAATAGATCTTGCCATTTTATTTAAATAAAAATCGCTTGGCTGCTTGTCAAAATTAACGATTCGAATGTCTTTTAGGAATCTATATTTAAAAACAAAATCCTTTAGAAATGACTCCTAAATAAATGTGTTCAAATCCTTCGATTATACAAAATGATGCAAGTTTTGTTTGAAATATTCACAAAATATTTTAATACTGAATTAAGTTGTAGATCTAATGCTCCCAAAGTCCAAGATTTATAATCGCAAAAGTCAGGATTAAGAAGTTAAGAAATTTTCAGCACTTTTTCTTCGATGACAGTACACTATTCTAATATTTTCAGAAATGAGTTATCAATTAATCGATTGATGCAATGAAATTTTGATTCCATACAGGTGGCGTCATCTGTTGGTGAATTAGGAAAAAACTGATTTCAAGATTCCTATATATTTATGATAATAAATTATAAATTAAAACCTAAAAGTAGAAATTAATTATAAAAAATAATTTATGTTCTTTAGAACGTTAATAAAAGTGTTTTTAAAAACTGACTTTATGAAATTTGTTATTTTTTTCATTTTGTGTACATTACTTTTCTTGTGTACTTTGAATTTTCCCTCCTTTCTTCATTTTAATTACTCCGTGCGTTTTAGTCATAATTCCTGAGTTCTTTTCTATATCTGTGAAGACAATATAATTCCTAGCACAAATTTTGTGATGTGCAGATAATTAAAAAGAACATACCAAAAAAATGTCCTTTTGCAGATAATTGAATACATAACAGCCACGTATTAAAGACTATCAAAATGCAATGGATGTCTCGTCATTATTGCCACAAAGTTTTTTGTTTCGAATGTTAGACTTCGATATCCCCATTCGTAGCAATAATAGAACTACTTTCTTAAACTACAAAAATTTGCTCGATGATAACCCCTGGTGATCATTCAGTTTTGCCAAATAATAGATATAGTTGACAATTAATATTCATGGAAGTTGAAATGTACTATCATTTTTCGAAACATCAAACCTTACAAAGCGGTATGCATTCACTTCTTTAAAATGCAAATGATCAATACATCATTTTCTTTTATTTCCACTAAAATGATATATTTTATCCGACGGCTGTTCTTAGACTTAAAGGGACAAACATTTTTAAAATTATTTGTTCATAGTTTTATAAATAAATTTGATTCAAGAAAACATATGAATCTATTTCTTACGTTATGTTTGGCCAAGTCATTTTTAATTTTCTTTAGACATTTACTTATTTATTTATTTTAACCTTTCGTTCTTTTTCTTTTTTCAATGCTTCATAAAAAGGTTATGATTCCCTCTCAGTGTTAGGCTTAGCGCAATACTAACCACAATTAATCGATGAAAACAACTTTGCTGATTGAAAAACAAATTATCCTTATTTCCTAAAATCGTAGTAAGTTGTTTATACTGAATCATTTGAAATCAAATAAAATTATTTACCAAAATCCTCAAGGTCTTGTATTGCGCTCATATTCGTTCCAATCTCGAATACTGCAGTATTATCTGGAATCCCAATTACCGAAACAAAATAGAAATTATTGAGCGAATACAGAACAACTTCTTGAAATATTTACTTTACAAAAAAATGGATTTTACTTGCATGATATATTTTCTTCACTCCTACGTAATATTTTTAATATGCCTACTTTATCCTCCAGACGAGATGTTTCTTGCGTTCTTTTCTTTTACAAAGTTATTAGTGGTTCAATTGATTGTAATGACATAATGAGATCAAAAGATTTCGCTGTGCCCGCCAGACTTTTAAGAAACCAGAGTTCCTTTCCAAATTTAGATTTAAAATTTAATTATATTAACAGGTTCTCGTTATATAGGTTTTATAAAATTTTTAACACGTTCTCTGATGAACTTGACATTTTTAATATGTCTCTAGGTGCTTTTAAGTCGAAATGTTTGCATCTTTTAAATACATGATATGTTTTATTTTGCCTTTCTACAACATTTTGAATTTTTATGCTATTCGATTTTCCGTGTTCTTATGTATTCGACCAGTTTTTTGGCGCCGTGTTTGATTTATTTTTATTTTAAGTGTTGCATTTTTTTTTAAATCTCAAGTGTGTATTTACGTTTTTAAACTTTTAAACTCCTGGTGTGTTTTTTATTAGACTCGGTGTTTGCGTGTTTTGACTTTTTGACCTTTGCTTTTTGGAAATGAACTTTACATTTTTTAAAAAAATACGGCTTTTGGTGTCATAGTGTGTCTTAAAGTTTTGTGATTATGTGTTTTCGTTTTTAATTATATATACGTTTGCATAAGTTTTATGATTTTATGTATTTTTTGTGGTCTACTTTTTGCTTTCTAAGGCATATATATTTTTTTATTTTTTATTTACTCATTATGGCTTTTGTTCTTTGTGTGTTTGTCAGCACTCTGTAAATGGAGTTTTCTCTGTAGTGTGCTTTTCTTTAAATAAATAAATAAAATTGATGTAAAACTCTAAGGAAACGAATATTTGTCATGGAAATTTCTTTCTTCTTCAATGGGAACTTTGGAGAATTCTGTTTTGAAATTTAGACAAAATTTGTAAACGCAATTTACTCTTTTCGGGTTTCTTATCTCGGTATTTTTTCCATGTTCCATTGAATATGTTACAGCTGTCGTGTTATGTTGCTGATCAAAAGAGGCAACTCCAAGAAATTTGGAACTATTTTCATGTGTTATATCAGGTAAATAAAGGTTATTGTATGTGGCATGTTTTATTATTTACTAACCACCTTCGGCGGCCAGCTTGTTCGCCGAAAATATTCATTTTGTTAAATTTCAAATCAATCTCATTTGCTAAATTTGATATTCAAAGTTCTCTTATTAAAATAATACTTCAAATTCTGATAGATATTAAACCTGTGATTTTTAGCAACCGATGCACTTGTTCTGTTCATTGTCTACGTGAACGGCCCTAATGGAATAAGGTAACTGTCCTTGTCATCAAGCATATAGTTGCACATGATCAGTGCCATCTTCACTTTCTTTTTCCTCACGCAAAATATGTAGGATATTTTAAAGATTTCACACAAAAATAAATGATATAAAATAGAAGGTAAAAATCCAAAAGGATATTAGCTTTCATCAACGGAAGAAAAACACTCAATTAAATAATTCTATAAACAATTAAAACGTATCGAATTTCATTGAAACAGTTAAAATCACTGTTGTAAGTTATGCATAAAAATATATTTGAAATTGTGTTAAAATTAGTAAAAAAATGGACGACAAATAAATTGGTATGGATCATTAAAACGATAATTTTCTGAATTTTACGATGGTGAATGAATAATTTTTGTGTATAATATTTCCAGAAATTACCAACAGAAAACTCTAAAATGATGCTTAATTTTTAATTAATTAAAATCCTAATTAATGTTTCGGTAAAATCGCTCTGAGGTGCATAATCTCTCTCTTCAATATATGTATTTGCCAAATTTCATAGCTCCATGTCAGCGGTCTTTCCTGTAGAGCGCCAACATAGGTTGCTGAAGGAACTTAATATTTTCGCTGAAGGAACTTAAATGATAAGTTTTAGGAAGAAATCACTAGGAAATTGTTGAAAAACACGGTAAGAGAAATTTCAAAACGTATAAATGGAGAATTGAAATCCAAGTACGAAAAAATTTTAATGAAAAATTTTTCAATATTATTTTAATTATTAGAAAATATCTATTATTTAAATTTATTGAAATCCTTGCGCATGATGCCTGCTGAAAAGAGATTTTATGTTAGGTTCCAATTTAGTTAGCTTCAGTATCAAGCCTCTCCGTTGTGTTATAATCATACGATTCTTTTTTTAACAGAAAATCATTACTTTTAAACTCTGGACGAGTCCATTTTCGAATCTCCCCCCTGTAGGGCATAGAGTAAAGTACAGGACACCACTTCATGCCCCTGCGACTATAACCTTTTGGTTATTTAAACAGTGTGGCGGACATGAAGTGGAAGAGACATCGGAAGACGCTCCTTAACTGTCTAGCAAATAATGGCGAAGGCAGAGAGATGGAAAAGGTTACAAAAATACAAATCTAAAAATCTGGGATAATATACAAGAAACAAAATGGGGTATCATATAAAACATATACAAACAGAAACTGTAAAAAGGAAACAAATATGAGTATGAAATGTACCTGTAGGTTATATGCCCCCACATTAGGAAAGTCTGCCGTAAAGCATCTCTACGAAAACATTTCACAATTTGTCTTATAAAGCTTTTGAAAAAAAATGGAAGATCCATTTAAAGATTATTTTAAAAAATTATTCTCTGGGGCAAAATAACTATCAGAAGTAATTAAAAACTATATTTATTCACCCGCCCAATATTCGAATTATTATACTACTCAAATACGAGAATACTATCGTAAATAATTTAGATGATTGGCTAAATTTTTAACTTTTCCCAAATACAAATGTTATATGGATTTCAATTAATTAGATTCTATTCTGAAACAACTTAAATTCATTTTTGCCATATTCTATAAATTTCAGAAAATGTTCATAAAGAATAATAATTTTATATAAATTTTATTGGATATTCCTGTAATTTTATCAATGGTAAAAGCTGAAATTACATGAGACGGAACCAAACAAACCGCCACCATCTTAAAACGGAATGAATAATAAAATTTGTTATCAAAGATATGGTCGTCAGAACGAAGTCATAATAGATTTTTCACAGTGAAAGCAATGTTATTCTAAACAAATCAAGATGCGATGAATATCATAAGGAAGAAAATTCTGGAACAGTCATTAAAATATATTAAAAAGTGATTAAAATTCCAATTTGTTTAGAGGTTTCCTATACTTCCAATGGTTTTACGTTATGATTCTACTGAACGGAACTCCATTTATAATGGCTTCAAAAATACCAATAACAGTAGATGACATTTAATACTTATTTTGTTAATACTGATAAAAGCAGACACTTAATTTGAATGCTGTCAATGCTGACAAATACAGACATTTAATTTGAATTTTGTTAATACTAATAAAAATAGACATTTTATTGTGATTTTTATAATACTGATAAAAGCAGACGCTTGCGTATATAATTCACATTAAAAAATGACTAAATATTTGAAGACTACGATGAATATCGAGGTTTTTTTTTTGGATCCTAAATCTGCTTTTCCCAGAACTACTAGTAAATATTTTGCAACTGTTTCTGTTTAATTCATTTCATAAATTAGTTAAAAATCTTAAACAAAGTAGGGGGAGTTGGCGTAGATTGATACGCGGGGACATTGATACAATTAAATTTTAATGATTGGAATGGCTGAAGATGTTCATATCAACTCAAAAATGTGCCACTGTAATACTTAGCACACGGTAGATTTTTCGGCCATGTTAAATCAAAAGTTAATTTACAAATGAATCAAACCGCCAATCTTCCAGTCGAAGTAAATTTTACTCTAAGTATGTGTTGTATGATTTCTTTCACTAATTACGTTTCCCTGCCAGGGAATCTACTCCAAAGGTAGAATAAAACATTTATTTTTCTCAACTATATTAAGTTTTGAGATTTTTTAGAGTGATTTTGCGTGACCACTTGTTTAAAGTAAAAAAAGTCTCTTCGTGCAGATTGATGCAGTTGACTCTGCGGCACATAGATACGCGTCTTCTGTTTGTATCAATGCGCCTTAACAGCAACTACTTTGCAAAATCGTCTTCAGAAATTGGAAAAACGTAAAAATGAAATATCTAAGAGGAACACGCAATTAATCATTTATTTAAACTATGAAAACAGTTTCAATTTCATTGCAAAAATAAAAATAATCGTTGTAAATTAAGTTTAAAATGCTTTTTTGCGAATTTTTTTAAAATTGGAGAGAAACATTGTGCAGAAATTTTATTAATATCATCAAAAAGATAACAGTTTGCGTTTTCAGATGGTGTGAAAATTATTTTTGTGCTAATGTTTTATGTAAGTCATTAAAGAAAAATGCGAAAATTTCCCCTAATTTTTAATTCATTAAAATTTCTATAAACGGCCTCGACGGACACATTCTTTCTCTCCAAAGTATATTTAAACAAACAGACACACATTCGCCTGTATTATTTGTAGAGATAACTTATTTTCTGAGGCATTGTTGTTTCAATTTTCCAGTCTCATTAAAAATGCTGAATTTTGATTAAAATAAAAGTTTATTATTTTACTAAACTTTTAAACCTCGATTTGGAATATAAACTTTAGTGAAAAAACACCTTTTGTTTTGATCCCAGACCTATTAATCATCATTATTTTCGATATATCCGTGTTTATCAATGTACACGTTGTATGAAGCAGATTGATACAAATAAAGTTTTAGGAAAAAAGAGTGATAAATATTTTATTATTTCATTTATGACCAAAACTCGACTGAAATCCAATATTAGATTAACAAATTCATAAATATAGTGAAACAGTTCTAATTATTTCCGTTGGTAAAATCATTTTTTAGCTTTCCGAAAGAAGGCACATCAATGTCCCTGTGTTCCCCCTACTGTTTAAACTTATACAAACTTTCGAACTTAACAAATCTTCAACAGCTTCTGCTCGCTAACCCTCTCTTAAGAAAAAGTCTAAAACATCATCTTCGAATGAAAAGTAACACAACATGATGAATAGTCTCCGTTGGCCGAAGTTTTTGTGATACATTTATTCAGAGTCATTTTCCCCACTCAGCACTTTTCTGTATTATAATGCAGAGCGAAAGGGACGCAGTTTGGAGACTGTCCGTTGTAAACCTTCAGACAGAGATGGATGGAGAGTTAGTTAGGTTCGATAAAAAAACTGATTTCAGATTCAAGGCCGCAGCCGATTTCCCAAAGTCTTGTTTTATTTTATGTAGACATCGAGCAGGTTCTGGGAGATAAATTTTCGCAATGGCCTCTTTCTTCGCGCTTGCTTCATTTTTTAAGACCATTCTAATTTATTGATGCGCCGTAAAGATAGTTTCCGGAAATCTTGAAGAAGAAGCGACTTTTATTGTCATTTTTGGCTTTATGTTGCAGAAGATTTTAAGTACATTGAATTTTAACTTAATAGCAGAGCTAATGTCGCTTTTTTCCAACAACTAAAAATTTCGATTCCTCATGACTATTTCTTTCCCTAGCAGAACAAAAATTCTTTAAAACAGATACTAGACTTTAATGCCTTCTTTCTTTTCTTATACAGGCTTTAGACAATCTATATTTTTATTTATTAGAAGGGAAATTTATATAGTACGTGAGGAAAGTGGAAGCAATAATCTCCTCCAATTTTTGTTTCTTTCGGAACAAAAGCACACACACACACACACACACACACACACACACATACACACACACACACACACACACACACACACACAATTTTTGTGCTCTAACTTTCAGTAAATCTTAGACCAAACACTCAAATGAAAACGAATTTGCAAATACGAGGGTAAGGCATTTAGTAAGTCACAAAAGATAAGAAAAAAATAATGTACCATGATAATAACTTAGAAACAATTTTATTTTTCAACATAATCTCCACCAATGTTGATGCAGTTATCCTAACGTTTTATCAGCGCTCCAATTAAAGCTGAATAAAGTTATTCGGGTTGCTGTCTCATCTACATCAAAGATGTCGTTTTAGTGGACTAAACAAATGAAAATCGCTTGGGGATAAATCTGGTTGGTCAGCGCTACAGCAACCAGACTTAGCCCCAAGCGATTTTCATCTGACGACGACGATGACGATGAGATCTGACGATGAAGTCGTACTGTGGATGAGACAGCAACCCAAAGAATTTTATGCAGCTTTAATTAGGGATTTGATAAAACGATGGGATAAGTGAATCAACATTGGTGGAGATTATGTTGAAAAATAAAATTGTTTCCAATTGATTATCATGGTAAATTATTTTTCTTATCTTTTGTGACTTACTTAATGACTTACCCTCGTATATTCTCACAAAATTATGAATTATATTATGGTCATAAAATTTATTACTTAGTTCAATTGAAAAATGAAGTTTAAGCAATAGAAGTAAAAAAGTACACATTATAGAGTTCTTTACGTTAATTTTACATTCTATTGCTGCTGTATATGATTTCTATATTAAGATCCTGAATTCCCCTTACATTTCTAAACTCTACTTATTATAAAAGCGAATCTCTGTATGTCTTTTCGTTGGCACTCTACAGGGAAGTCCGTTTGACCTGGATCCACTAAATTTGGCACAAATATACTTTGGAAGGTGGGAATGTTTTCGAAATTTAATTCACCCGCTTAATTGCATAACCCAAATTAACCCTTTCTAAGGCCATGGGAATATATTTCCCACCAAATTCATCAATTTTTAAATACATTTTTTAAGGTTGCCTTAAGTTCTTGCCCAATTTTTTGGTGAAACAAAAACATGGATGTTCCAGTTTCTCATCTCAAACCATAACGAAATGTCTTGACTTGGTATTTAATTATTAATTAATAAAATTAATTAACAAAAAATGCCATACGATAAGCTAAATGAATTTCTTTTCTTAAATTAATCTCAATACCAAAGTTATTTTATTATATCACTATTAGAAAAAAATGGCCTTATAAAGTGTTAACTCGTCCTAAATATCGTAGGTTACAAAATAATTCGGTTCTTAAGAGGTTAATCAAAAATTAAGCAAAATTGTGGTTATAGATTTCGAAAATATCATTCCACAAAAGACATTTTTACCCCGTCTTTAAACGCAAAAAAATTATATTTTTATTAAACCATTGTAAATGTCCTCCAATTTTTTTCCCTTAATTTTAACAATCTTTTAAATTTTTCATGAATAAATTGCGACAAAACTTTTCTTTGTTGCAATGGTTTTATTTTGTAAAATTATTCGTCTATTTTACCATCCGTAGAGGGTTTTCAAACATTTTACTGTACGTCCCCATGAAGGGTCAGAGTCTTTTCTTGTGATTGTACAAACATTGCTTTGCTTTAAGCTGCAACTGAGTTTTGTACTGATGAAATAATCATTATACTTCCATTAAATTTCTTCGCTTGTCTACTATACTATGTCCATACTATGATTTCGAAATTGTCCTAATCAACACAATTAATAATTCATTTTAAAATTAATAACAATTAATTTTAAAACGAATATTTTAAATAATTTCATTTAAATAAATCTGAATTACAATTTCATTTACAATAAAGTATAAAACAATTTTGAATATTTTTTTCATTTGATTAATATTTTCCATTCCGGAAGAAAAGTCATGTTTAAAAAAATTATTGAAAACCCAGTTATACAAATACATCTAATACAACGTATAAAAGAATTATTTTCTACATGATAAATTTAGCGAACTATCATCATTTTTTTTTCTTTTTATCTTCAAGCGTTTTTTTATGAAAATACCACCTCATATGTGCAAAATTTTCGTCTTTACAAATTTAAGAAACCTTCCCAATAGCACAAGATACTGTACAATATTGTTACGATATTTTCACAATATTGTACGACATTCAGAATATCGAACAAAGTCATGGAGATATCATACAATATCTTGTGTTTCCCTACAGTGATAAATTTCTATCCGTTTGATTTAAGAGTGCATAAATGAATTGACTCACAGCATCCAGGTTCGGTTTGTTTTCCACCACATCTTGAAAGTTTCTTAAAGAGCTTTGAAGAAAGGATTTTGTGAATAAAGGCTACTCAACAAAACAAATCTTTCTATATTCAGTTTTATGAGCAGGAAAAATTGTTGTCGTGTTAATCCTCAGCATTAATATTGTCACACATCTGATGAACACCTTCAAAACAATTTCTCCAAAACCTTCTGTCATTTCCAGAAGGTATTTTTTTCTATTTTGTCAGAAGTGATTTTTTATCACCATGAAGAAATTATGCTTTGACAACTGTGATATTGTCTAGAAATAAATATATAAATTAATTGAGTCACTGAATCAAGGAGTGGTATATTTTCCAACGCATATGATTTAAGTCTTTGAAAGACCTTTGAAGAAAAAGAAAGAAAGAAGTAAATAAATAAATAAATAAAAAACGGCTACTCCCGAAAAAATCTTTCTACATTCAGTTTTATGAGCAAGCGAAAGCATTGTTATGTTAAATTTTTGGTATTTATATTATCTTATGAACGCCTTTCAAAACACTGTCTCCTAAAGCCTTCTGTCATTTTCAGAAGGCCAATTTTTCTATTCTGTCAGAAAAGATCTCGTATCACCATAAAGATTAAGAGTTTATTTTTTGACATCTGTGTCGAGAAACGAGCATATGAAGATTTTATTGTCTTGGTCTTTTTTATTGACTGACTTGGCCTGAATCTCTTGCACTAACCAGAATTTTTTTTATATTAACATAACCGGATATTACTGAAGCCTACTGCTGTAATATAATTCAAATATATGCATCCTTCATTTTAATAATATTTTGTTATGAGATAATGTATGAACTATTTTTTATTACATGCTGATTCAAAATCATAAAAGAATTATAATTTTCTTTCAGAAATGTGTGTTTTGTAAATGGGTAAGTAAACACTGTTCATAAAAGGATATTTTTGAAACCAAATTGAACAACGGTTGCTTATTTGTATGGAATTCATACGGAATTATTATACAATTCCAAAAATTTATAGCTAGCGGAAATAACAAATGGATACATAATAATAAAGGAATAAGTAAATGTTGATAATAAATTTTACGCGAGGATCTTTCAGTAATTGAAATTAATTTTCTATTTCATTATAATTGTATGCATATCAAATAATTATTTAAAAGCACTTATCCTTCCGATATTAAATTACTTTTAAGTTTCACATTGTAGTTTTAAAAATATGTTTAAATCGAAAGCAAGAAACGTCTCGTATAAATCAATCCTAAATAAAATTATGATTTAAAATCCAAAAAATCTTTAAGTAAGGTCATATAAGTAAGGTGCTTATCATATAAGAGGTTTATACTATTTTGAATTTTTTTCTTTAGCAACAGTAGTTAAATATTTTTATTAGAGGTAGAGAGAGCATCTAAAATGGGGCACTTGAGGAAATTTCCAAGAGCAGGTGCCTCAAAAAAGTCTCAAAATGAAGAGGTACTTTTATCATAAGAAATTTTAAATTACTTGTCACCAAAAAAGTATTCTCTCGACACAAACTTTTCAAAAAAATATCAGTGATAAACCAGGACCTCAGGGATAAGATGCCCTTGAGAAGAAATTGCTATAAAATTAACTTTTCGTTAATGAACTACTAAAAGTTACATTATCTTGGCTTATAATACTTTGAGAAGCTTCTTAGCCCCAAGCAAATCTTATTAGAAGACAAGAATCGTTAAATTAAAAATAATTTAATCTATTTAGGAAGGATATTTCTCACGTAGTTTAGGAGATCACTGAAAAACTGTTGCTGTAAGTGCGGTTTTTTGTAAAGATTTTTCGAGTGATCGAAGTTTTTTTACCATTTTTGTTCTCTTATGTAAAAGATATCTTCGATTAATCTGTTAAAGGATTTCTACGCAAAATGACGGTAAAGTAAGTAAAATTCATTAGTTTTTAAAATATGTGAAAAGTAATGGAGAGATAAAATGAAAGTTTCAAGGATTGAAAATCTTTATCCAGCTTTTACACAATACAGTGATTTACCATTTTGTTTCTGTTTTCTTAAAAAAGGAGAATATTGATATTTTTAAGTACGCATTTCTAATATTTACAGTAAAAAACTGAAAATGGTTTTTAATAGCTTATACCTGCAACAGAAAATTATCACTTTTGTTATTCCCAATACAATCAGGATAAGCAGAAACGTTACAAGTTAAAAGATAATATGTTTAAATATAGATATGTAATTAGATTATGTAATAGAGTTTTCAAAATATTTCATTCAACAAAATCTGGAAGAATCACACACACAAGTTTCATTTTGTTGCTATAATATTATGGTCAAGTAATAAATTTCCTTGCTCTAGACTACGTACAAATATTGAAGAAAAAATACAGTAAAAATAAAAACAATTTAAAAATTGTATATTTTGAATTTTTTTCACTATCAAAATAATAATTACAAATTAACCCATCTGTGCACTTTTATTAAACCGTTAATAGATTTTAATTAATGATTAATATTACAATAATCTTTATAAAAATAGTAGGAAATAAATGTCTTGAAATATCTATTTCTCAAATTCTGGGAGTGCACAAAGGTTCATATACATAAAAGATTTCTTGAAAGAAATTTCATGAAATTAAATTTTGAAAATTTTTAGACTGCTTCTTTTAAATAGGATAAATAAAATGACTGTAGATAAATTTCAAGATTTTTAAATGTTTCAGATTGTTATTTTAAATCGGAAAAATAAAATGATTTTATCTGTACTAAAGGGTAATTCTATTAATTTAAGGAACATATATTTTTGTAATTAATTTCAAAATGCATCAGAAAAAATGCATTCAATTTTTATAATTCAAGAATATAAAGCTTTTAAAGCTACCTAAAAGGACTTTTAAATACATTTATTAGGAAATTCTACGAAAAAATACATTCACTCCAAAAGAAATGAAAACATTGCGAACAAAAATCGAAATGTATATTAGATTTCTCCTCCCCGTGATTTAAATTTGATTTACTTTAAATATTAAAACTGACAGCTGAAACTTAAACAATATGTATTCTCTTCTAAAAATTAAACGAAAATTTATTTCCCTTTCAAGAAGAAATGAAATTCATACTTTGATAAACTAATTTCTGGGGAAAAGTTCCTCAAACAATAGCTTTCGAATTTAACTTCTTTCCCTTAGCATTTTTTTTTCCAAATTATTTTTCCACAGAATATTATTTTAATCTCACTTTCTAAAGGTGAAATCGAAGAATTTGAGAATTCAGATATTTTAAGTAAATTATCGAAAATTCTCAAACATTTCCTTTTCCAGATACAAAGACTAAACCTCCTACGCAGAATACAAGGAATTTGAATTTTATTTTTTATTTATTTGTTTACGGAAAAGGACTTGAAAATTAGTTTTTAATTATTTTTTAAAATTTAATAACGCAGGTTATTCAAAACAGTTGCGTGTATTACAAATAGCAATAACTTTCTCGCAAATAACGATATTGTTTAGCAACGGATTTCGAAACCCTCCGCGCTTTTGCGCATGCGCCGGGCTGAGTTATTTCCATCAAAAGAAGAGGAGAGTGAAGAATGGAAGTGTGATGTTTCCATTTTACTAAGCATGATCTAACAAAGAACTCCGGAAATGCGCTCATATGACTCATTGCCTGACACTCCGCTCCGGTGTAAAATCCTCTAAAAGTGGTAGTCTTGGAATCCGTTGCTAACAGTTGAAAAAAACATTTAAACGCAATACAGAAGGAAGATTAACGTTTTGTTTCCTTACGTAATAACTGCCCTTCATGACTTCCTTTGGTCACACGGTCAGCATCCGTGCGATAGTCCCTTCATGTGTGCCAGACACTTTTTTTTTTTCTTTTCGCCGCAGTATGCTCCCGAACTTCGAACCGTGAAGGTTCCTTGTCAGTTGAATAGGCATACGCAGAAGGATTTATTGAAAATTAAAAAAGTAACAAAGTAAAGTGACATCACAGTACACTATGGATGACGGTTATTGCAAAAAAACTGTTTTCGGTTAAACCGGTTTTTTCACCTCCGGTTTAACCTGGCGGTTAAAACCGCTCAAAATAACCGGTTTTTGAAGAAAAAAAACGGTTTTCGTTTTTTTTTTACAAAAAAAAACGTTTGTGGACAGAATTTTTTATTAATAATAATATACAATAACTAAGTATCAATACAATAATTAATTAATGTTATAAAGTCATGATTATAAATAAGTAATTAATACAATATGTAATAATTATGAATGAGTAATTATTGCAATAAGTAAGTATTATTAACAAATTTTTTTATTCACATTGTTTTCACAAGAAATTAATTCATTGGCCAATATTTATGATCTAATCTGCTCATAAAGACTCTTTCAGTAATGTGTTGATCCGTAAGTCGACACCTCTCATCGGAAACAACATTCAACGTAGGTACTAATCTCTCGGACGGCACAGAACTTCTGATTAAAGATAAATATTTTTTGGACAGAAAAGCAGACACCGTTTGCAGACAAAATTTTTTATGAGTATTTTTTGCAGGAAATCAATCCATTGGCCAATATTTATTTGTTCATGAAGAACTCTTTCATTAATCCACCAACAGACGCCTCGAGGAAGCGGTTGTCGGTGATTGGCCAAAGATGATGAAATTCAAAGCTTTATGTCTTACACATTTCATTCACTTTTTGTATATCTATAAAAATAAGCTTTATTGATGGTGATGATGGTGGTGAACAATGGGAGTGAAATTCTTTTCCTCACAATAAAATTCTTCGCAATAACATTCATGATTAGTTTTGAATTCATGAAAAAACACTATTCAGAAGAATGAGTTTACCACATCTTTTAGATTTTTTAAAAAAACTATACTTCCATTATTTTCTCATAATCTTTCATCGTGGCAAACTAAAAAACTGTTTTTTACATCCTTCAATCAAACAACAGCTATGTGGAGAAAATCCTTTGCCTGTTCACTTGATTGGTGTATGGTTTGCAAAAAATATATCTTCATCATTTTTATTTTCAATAGCGAGTAGAATGTAATGGGAAAATGGTTTTCCTGACAATTGGATTTACTGAAAATTTGCGAGATTTAATGAGTGCCTGATGACAGTTGCATATCCGATGATGAAGTAGATGCTTTTGTTGTCGGAAGTAGGTCATTTCCATGTATGTGTCAAAATATTGCCATCGTATTTATATTTATTTCCATATGTACTGGTGACTAAATATTTTTAAATAACAGTTTGCCTATAATAATATCAATACTTTTAAGAATTGTTTGGAATTTAACATTTAGATAGAAATGAGAAAATTTGGCAACAGTCTGTAGTGGAGAAAAATAAAGTATTTGCTGCAGAATTCAGTAGTAGTGGAATGAAGCCTCTTTTACATGAAATGATTACTTCGTTTCAGTAAATTAAACTTTGTTCGCTTTAGACCTCCTGTTAGTGTAAATGGTAGGATGGTATAATGAACATTGATGTTCTTTTGTCATAATTTGCATATAATAACAGATTGAATTATAGAATTTACATTTTGCAAATATCTCGGATATTCAATTTTTTTATTTTATAGTTCCATCTCTGTAAAGCTCAGGTTATCTGTCTCTTTCAATCCAAACTACAGAAATAATGCCCGACGATTTTCGCAACTTCTAGAGCAAAGATTAGACCTCTAATTTCCGAAATAATCCTTATCTGACTGTACTTACCCGGCTTCCCACAGCAACTACTAATTAATATGACTAAATTACAATTCAACAATGGAGAGATTTCTGCGAAAATCTCATAGGCATCTTTGTCCTTCGGCAATTCGAGATGTTGCGCCATTCGAAGCCAGTTGTGATCGCTGAGGACTCTTCTACGAATTGTATAGATTCGGCAAAGGCCATCAAAGCAATGGAAAAGAGAACTCTTCCAAATTCTCGATTTGCTTTGCTTTAATTAGAATTTGAATATCTTACAACCTTAATCGTTCTTATGTTTATTGTTATTTGGGAAGATGATGCGTCTGGGAAAACTGGATTATACTTATTACTGTAAATAATATCATAAATTTGATGCAGAAAAATTAAATTTTAATAAGTTCAATTTACTTTGTTAGCGAAATATTTTATGTTAGAATGAAGGAAAATTCTTTTAAAATATAAAATTTTTATAGCGATTAAGTGTTTTCAGTTATTTTCATGCATTTCGACACCCATTATATTCAAGCATACTTCTAAAATAAATAAATTATTAACATGACTGAAATCGTTAAGTTAATAATACTTACGATTTTCATAAATTATTTTTGAGTAGAAAAAATAAAGTTGTTATTCAGCCATTTTCTGTAATAAAGCGAAAGAGGAAAACGAGTGTCTTTTAAAAACGGTTTAAGAGTTTTCTTTTAACTTTTGTGTTATTAAAAGTAATGGGAAATGGGAAAAGTAATGGGAAATGTAAATGGGAAAATTCGAAGAGTCCTTTCAATCTTTTTTTATTAAATTAATTTAATTAAAAGAAAGTAAAATTTTTATCTCATGCCGAAATTAAATGGTCTAAAATTGCAATTTAAAATGTATGGAAAAAGAAAGTTTAAAAATATAATTATGATAAGCAATTCATTTTAGAACAGAAACAATTAAACAATTTTTACAAGAAATAAACAATTAACTGAAAAATTTGTAGGAAGTATGTTAGTATAAATTAACGTGTAAGATATTAAATACAATAAATCAAAACTTTTGAAAGTTAAAACATTACTTGAGTCTGAGAAGCTAAATTTGTGTTACTGATTTATTTCATTACTCTTATTACCTGAAAGACTATCTAACACGTAAAGAATAAATCTGATTTCATTGCCAATTGAATTAAAATAATATACCCGGGAATTATCAAAGCTTTTGTACAGCTCTTGTGACACCAGTATGCCTCCGATTATGCTGCATTACTGCATGTGTTAAGTTCTTGTGACGGGACATGGCAGCCTGTTAGCTAGCCGTCTATCTACTGTAACAAAAATCTTTCTAGGATAATGGAGAATGAAGGTTTCTTCACAAAGGCGCAGGAAAACACGTAGCACAGGTAACAATAGATCTTGCACATATTAGCAACGTAAACAAACAACAATTCACAGGTAATAACAATTCAACACTCTGAGATTTAGCAACGCAAACAGTCAGCAAATCACTAATAACGACAATAGCAGCACTTTCAGTAGCGCTCAGCTCACCAGCTTTCTAGCTCGCACTGCAGACGAAACTCTAAAGTCATTCCAGTTGATCAACGCACTACTCAATACCGCTTGGCGTCTCACAGCTTACTAGCTCGCATAGAGGATAGAACTCCAAAGAGAGATTCCAAAGACGTTCGCACTCCAAGGCGATCCCACTCTATAAACACGTTCAAAGTCGATAAACATTCACTCCCTTTGTGATTCAAGCGCACACCTTATATAGTCTTCCCCGGCAAGCCGTGACTTCACATGGAATCATCTAGTATATTCAAGCGTATCTCCTCTCCTAATAGAGATATCGAGAAAATTCCAGCACCTTTGAGATCCCATATTTCGTCGCCAAAGTAGCTAAATTTGTCGCCAAGATGGTCACCAAGTTTGTTGCTAAGGTCAGGCTTCCAGGCTTGGATTCTGCCAGTCATCCCATCCCTTGTAAAACTCTCTTCCCAACCATAAGACTAACATTGCTGGAAAGCGACTTTCCATGTTCGTAACACTACTATATTTAACTTCTCATTAACGCCTTGCACTGAGGGATATTCTTTCAAGTGTCTATTGTTATATTTCCTTTATCCTCGAAGAGGGGAAATGATTTCCTCTTCAGACGAATAATATTGACATTTATTTTCCACGAGGGCCCATTGGATCTCTAAACACTTTCAAGGACGCTTGTGCCTCGTTCTTGTTAACGGAATTTCTTGAGTTGGAGAAGTTTTACCGTTAAATACCAGAGTTACAATATAAAGCTGAATTCATAGTTGTTTGTTTGTTTTGAAGAAAGGACGACAAGCTAAGCAGTAATTACAGAAATAATGGAATTTCTTTTGCATGAGGAGAAAAACAAAACTGTTTGTTGAAATGTAAAATAATGCAATAAAATGCATATTAAGTGATTAATAAAGTTTCAGTTACATTCGTATTTCCTTTAGGTTAGCACTGTAATTGGTTAGCACAACCACCTTAAAATATTCGATTATCCCGCGAAAATACTCGAGTGTACACGAGTGCGCTCGCGAGGATGCCAAACACCCTAATTTAATCTCCACTGATAACCAAGCTAGATTGCAATACAAACTACAGATATTAATTAATAACTAGTCAATACACTAAAAAAACAAATTCAATTAATTTAAGAGCAATTAAATATCTCAAATCAAATATATTTCACATTTCTTTTTGTGGCTCCTATAAGTTAAACAATACAATTAATGCCTTCATTTCAAACACATATTTCTAACGACCCTTTTTCTGTAATATATTTTTCTAAAAAGTTTTTTCACTATACACTTCACGAAAAGTCCAATCGTCTCATCATTAACTGAAGGTAAGCAAGAATTAATAAGCTTTTTCACATCATTGCACAAAATTTTATTTCAAGGATTTTTTCCCCTACTCAATATTGTTAGTTGCGGTGCTCCCAGTTCTTTGCCGCCATTTAAAATCTTTCCAGTACTTAAAACTTGCGTGTTTTTCCAAGATAAAATTGGCAAAATAGCTAGAGACCTGCACTGTATCATTTTCTGAATTCTCTCAATAAGCAGTTGAATCGTGATCGCTACAATATTCTTCGTCAGAAACATTTTCACATTCTTTGATAATGCTGTGTTCATCTGAGGAAACTTCAGCTAGCATTGACTCTAATCGGACAATTTCATCTCAATTAGAACGACATAAGTTTCATGAACTCATATGCTTTCTTGTGCTTTTGTGTAGAATTAATATATTTTTTAAAAATTATCATTTTGGCTTAAAACAGTTTGCTTTCAAGATTTCTCCCATTCAGTGCTAAGCCTAATTTATTGTACATCTGATCGATGATGTGACTTTCATTACAAATATCGTGCAACTTTTAATCTGTCTTTCGTAGTTTTGAATAAGCAATGGGCAAAAGAACAGATAGCATTGTTGCATTAACATCCCATTCCACTGAAAGGAAAACAAATCAAGAGTTTGTCCTTTCTCCATTGTTCTCCAAAGCTTTAATGACCTCTTTCAAATCTAACCTGTTCGCAGAAGAGTTAATTATCCCTTTCAATTATTTGTCATTAATTCTGTCTGGAGGACAAGCTCTGAATTTCGGATACCCCTGGAGAATGACAGGGAGTAATTCTGTTCACACCTTCCACTGAATGTAGTAACAATTCAAATGCGATGACTCTCAGATCTTCGTAGCAAACTTAGCGGTGTTAAAAAGAATTCCGGTCTTATTAATTGGATGCTGAGTGATGATTGCAGCAAGGAAAGGGCTTATTTTGGAAGTTAAAGGCTTAAGCGATGCCTTGGAAGTTGCGAAATTCATTGGAGATAGTTTCTGATATTTAAATTTAAAGTGATAAATAAATTGCACCACAGAGTTTGAAATGTGGAATACTAGCTTTGTGGAACTTAAAGAAATTTAAAGATTCAACTTTTACTTGAATGCAGATAATCGAAAATATAATTTGTATTAGAGAGATAGGATTTTAATTTTATTTAATCACTTTTATATGATCGACTCCGATAAGATCGTGTACCCATTTTGTAAGATCTAAAAAAAAAACTTAAGTATAACCATTAAATAATTAAAATCATTCCGGTTAGAAACATTCCATTCAAAATTCAACAGCTTAGAAACCTGAAATAAACTTTAATGATTAACTTAATAATAAATATGTGATATTACACTGCAAAATATTTTATTATATCTAGTTTTTAACCTAGAACTTTTTTAATACATGGAATAATTATTTCTATTATAATCCATGCTTCCTTCACTAAGGTAACTTATTCTGTGGTTGTTTATAAATATAAAATCCACATAATTGTATGCTCTGTCCTAAAATAATAATTAGAACCATTGATATCAATATCTAGAGATATAAAAATAGATAAAAATCCAAGATAGCAAAGAAAACTTGCCTAAAAGGTTTTGGAAACATAGCTGTCAGCAAGGGTAAAGGGTTGTCACGAAGGTTTTCATGACAACGGTTGAACCTTTCGGCAAGGTAGCGGAAAGGTTCGCTAGTCAGCAAGAAACAAGGCTTTTAGTAAGATTTTCCCCAAGCTTTTATTACAAGCTTGTTTCAGGCCTTTCAAAAGGTTATTAAGATCCCTCCTTCGGCGGACAAAATAGAACCCCCTTCCCCCTCGAACCCGTACTTCTACAGAAGGCTCCAAACCCCTTTTTTATGCCCCTTCTTCTGACGTCATCTTAGTCAAACTCAGAGTTATCTGAACTGTCAATTAATTAGAAATCTAAATTAATCAAAGGTTAATTACCAATTTCAGTTAATTTGATTAATCTAATTTTTAATTGAACTTACTTGAACGATTTTTTTGTAGATTATGACAAAACCTCACATTCCTCCGAACCGGGGACGAACCCGTTTTCATAGAGTTGTAAGGTAAACACAATAACCACTATACCGGACGAGGCTACACAAAATGGGACAGGTGGTTCATAAAAAGCTTTCTTACGTCAATTTTGCGGGAATAGTTTCCGAAACGGTTTGCGCGGAAATGCTTTCGCGGACTTGTCGGTGAAGTAGTTCATAAAAAGCTTTCCTGTGTAAACCTTGCGGCAATGGTTTCCGAAACGGTTTGCGCGGAAATGCATTCGCGGCCTATGGAAAGTGAAATGGCAACCTTTCCACAATCTTCTTTGTAGTCTGGGATATATATCCATAAATAAAAACACGCTTAATTCCAGTCCATAAGAAAATAAATATAGACAACGATGACAGGATTTGGTACTTGGTCAAAAGCAAATAGACTTTTCGGACAGTGCCAAGACAACCAATCCATCATCGGAGATGCAATCAGTCATCGTGTCCCATCAGCCAGGCAAGGTTTCCTGGAAATCCGGTTGACCGGAATTCCATCTCACTGTTTCCGTACCCTTGGGCAGGATATTTGACGGGAATAAGATAGTATTATCACGCTATCAACTCATAGTTTTCATTCCATAAATGCATTCCATACAAATTTCTTCCAGATAGGGATACCAACTTCTTTTCTTAATTTCTTGTATATTAAGTATGCAGAGAGAAAGTACTGTAACCATGAAAACAGTATTATAAATTAATTATATTTATTTATTTAATTTATTATATTTTAATTATAAATATTATTACTTTTACAAACAAATAATAATTTGGGATTTTTTTATTTATTTGCTCACGCCGGCAGAGCCTGCCCAGAGGGTGTAAGGCACACATTAGAAACTAACAACAAAACAGAAACAAAAAAACATTACATCAAATTACGAAACGTCATAACAAAACTTAGTTACACTGCATGCAAAAAATGTAACAACAAAAACAAAAGTTTTGAACAACTAAACAGAAGACAAAGGAAGTGGCAAAAAAGTTCATGAAACAACATCAAATAGTAACACAGGAAACAAAATACAAATGAAATTTTAAACAAAAACTTAAAAGCACATTCATCATGCGTGACAATCCAATAGAAAACATTTAAAATTTTATATTCCAATAAGAAATAAAAGAAAACACAAAAATGTTAAGGAAACATTGATATATATTTGACAACTTTTCGTCAGTCAGAAAGCTCACTGCAAATGTAACTGGAAATCCTGAAAATCTTTCTCAGTTTCACAATCCCAAATTTATTATTAACTAAAACATTTAACCACGCTGTTTTGTTTGCGCCACTAGGTCTATTTAAATAAATTTCTTTAGTGAAGGTACAGTCAAAAACCTAGTGGTCTACATCACCTTGTAAACAGCATTGGAGATGGCTAAGGAAATCATTCTGGTTTAAAATGTTTCATCGAAATTCACTAAACAACTGTTTTAATTTTAATTTTTTTTTCATTTTCAAACTTTTGTAAAATTTGAACAAAATCACTCACAGCCTTCTAATTGATTTTTAAGAAGCTATATTTCGATATATTTTATATATTTCATGGAATTCAGCGTCCATTGCAAATTACTATTATCTTAATTTTCTTATCATATTTTTTATTTTAATAATTCTTTGAATAAATTGCTTATGATGATAATGGTCCAAATGAGTAAATTGGGTTTGCTGACAATCCAGGAAAATGTAATTAACATCTTATCGCGAGGTTTTTAGCCAAAGACCTTCCATCAGTAGGCGAATGCACTTGAGTAATCTAGGTAGCTCTCTTGCTTTCATACCTATGAAAACTGTTAGTTCCAAATCTATGAAAATTACATGAAAATAAATAAAGGCCGAAACATTCATTTGATTCTTTTTCATTTTTCACGTATTAATTTTTTTCAGAAGCTACGTACTCTTATTTCACTTTAGAGCTTCAATATCAGTGCAAAACAGAGAAAGCAACGTTTTTCTAACGTTTAAAAATAAAATCTGTAACCTTCTTTCCATTGATATTATTTTCAATTGATGCCTTCCACCGGTAAGGGTAATAATGCAGGATCATGATACTCGCATTTAAGGTATACGACTAGGTTGAAAAAGCGATAATCAAAAATCTATTTTATAATCTAAAAGTAAAGCCACAACTTTTAAAATTCTAAAACATTATTTTTGTTATTCTTCTTCCTTGAATATTTTATTCCTTGATATTTATTTGAAATAATGTGTTATTATATTTTTTTAAATGCGTTTTTTGAAAAATGAAAATTTCACTAAAATTAGTCCACGAAAAACGTGATATCTCCAAAACAATTAATTAAAATTCGTTAAAATTTGGTACACATGTTTCAAACACCTTTAAGGGTGTAAATGACAGCAGATTTTTATGATAGTTGTCTTTAATCCTGTTGTACAGTCACTTTCAATTCGAAATATAGGATACTTTTGGCGGAAAATCAATGACTCCAACTTTGAATGTTCATAAAATATTCATTTAATAAAATAAATTTTATCTCGCGGTCTATCACATTCTAGATAGTCTGAGAAGTAAGCATGCGAAATTAAAATTAAATATGAACATATTTTTTCAATTATGTTGTTTTTCTTAACATTGGAATTTTTATTAAATTTCTTGATAAAAAATAATTATTTTCAAAATCCACTGATGATATATGAATTTTTATTTCTAATTGTGACTATTTAAGCCTATTTTAGTTATTTAACTCTGTAAGTCTTTTTCATGAACGCTTTTTTAAAATTTTTTCTTAAAACCCAGTCGGGTACCTTAACTCTTTAATCCCGAGGCGACTTTTTTCTTCTAGCCCCTTTGAAACCGGGAGTTTTGGCAGGAAGCGGCATGAATTGGACTCGCCCACCCTGGGTGGTCATTTACCCCACCTCCCCACCTTCTGCTATAACTTCCCTTAAGGCGCACGGAAATGGGCTGTGTTTGGCAAGGATAATTGGGCCCCCTAACGCGCTTTTGTCCTATGCGTACTCAGAATCTCACCTCCCCTCAAAAGACGCCAACCGCCTCAGACCGGCCTTCGTTGCTGTTAAGGGAAACTTTTTAGACCGACAGGGACCGTCTTGCTCGGTGTGAAAGGGTTAAGATGTGTAAAATATTATAAAATCTAAAGTGGATCAATTGATGAAAAATTAGTAATGCACCTCTTTAGTTCTACATTTAAAGTTTATTGAAACATTTGACTTGCTTCATTGTCGTAATCATTCATTCATCGAGTATTTATTTTCATGATTGATTAACGATTGCTTCTTAGCCATAAATATAGTAAAATATCTAATGAAGAAATTTCTTTTGTTAGAAGTATCATAATCTTGTTTGAATCAAAACCTCGCAAAATTATTGCAGTAATGTCAAGTTTCTGACCTGATATGTGTATTCCCTATCCAAAAAACAAATACAACATATATAGAACCATAATAAACGAGAAAAGCCATTAAACTGCTATATCTGTAGAAAAACAAATAAATAAATAAAATAAACTCCCTCAAAACTCCAATATGAGATGTTCCAAAAACGCAACGCAAGTACTATTATTAAGTTAAACTTCCATACACTGATGATTTTCCGAAACATAGAGGAAGAACAACAATAAAAGTGGCTTCTTCTTCAAGATTTCAGTAAACTATTCTTTACGAGGCATCAAGAAATTAGATAAAGCCTGAAAAAATGAAGCATGTAGGAAGAAATAGGCCATTGTGAAAATTTATCTTCCAGAGCCAAGATGTTAAAGCCTGCTCGATGTCTACATAAAATAAAATAAGACGCTGCAAGAGCGGTCGCAGTCTTGAATCTCAATCGGTTTTTTATCGACCAACCTCTTCATTCTTCTCTGGATGAAAGTCTACAACTCTCGAAGCTGCCTCGATTTCGCTTTGCATTAAAATACAGAAAAGTGCTGAGTGGGAAAAATAACTGAATAAATGTATCACAAAGTTCGATCAACTGAGGCTATTCATCACGCTGTGTCAGTTTTTATTCAGTGATGATATGTATGACCTTTTCTTAAGCAAGTGTTTGCGAACAGAAGGTAATACAGTTTTTTCAGGAGGAAAATACATAAATCTCCTTTTCCATGATTTGTTACTAACTTAAAAAGTGACATCTAAAAGCTAATACAGACGTTACGTTATCTGGTGCAATGTGAACCAACAGGATTGAACTAATAATTTTCAAACGTGGAATTTCAATGTTTTGTGCTGATATAATTTAAGGTTTAGAATGGTTTTAGAAACCAAAGAGAATACATTTTACGGAAAGATCCCTTTAAATATGTAGTTGCTTCACTGTATTGTAGGAAAGTGGGAAGACGGCCCGCATTAACAGGGACGGATTTCAGTTTTTTCCCTAGATAGGGAAAATATCTTCAATTTGAATGAAATGACGAAAATTGAACTGTTTCTTGCTTATAAGTAAACAATTCGTATTAAAATATGAAAAACAATTGACTTAATTGTTGAAAATAATCTTCTGCAGTATTCTCTTTCCAACTGTTAATATACCTAAAATGTGCTGCACATTCTGTTATACTTAGTATCATAATTTATTTATTACTTTCAGTTCTGTATAGGAGTGCACTGCATTGAAATCTAAGACAAACTGGCTAAACAACCAAGATTATCCGAGTCAGTGATGGATTTTATACTGTTTGTCCTAGCTTGATCCTCCCTTGATAATTTAGAGTGTTCCGACTTGTAAAGGTGATTCAAAATTTAGGCGAAATTTCAAAACCAATAATTCGCAGTCGAATGAAGATAGAAAGATGTCATTTGCAGAGGAAGGATGGAAACCAGATTTTTTTTCTCAAGTTAGAAGAATTTTTTCGTAGCATCGTTTCTGATTTAAACCACCAGTTGGTATGAAATTTGTTCTTGAGACTCAATTTTTGGTAACATCGTTTCTGATTTAAAGCACCAGTTGGTATGAAATTTGGTCTTGAGACTCACATCATTTCTGATTTAGACCATCAGTTGATACGAAATTTGTTCTTGAGACTCAATTTTTGCATCACATTTAAAAAGTTGTTGCATAAACATATATTATTCACATTATACATAGATTATTCGTCCCATTACATTGTAAATGATGTTCTGGAACAAAATAACTCTGCGATGACGTTAAAATTGTTCTTGTGTAGTTGGGTAATGTGATTGCATGTGCATAGAATCCAAGATTACATATACGCTTGAGAAGTCATTCAGTCCAGTGTTTAACTATTTTCGCATAGTTATTTTTCAGAAAGATCTGATTTAAAGACCAGATTTTTTTTGTCACGTTAGCAGAATTTATTGGTAACATCATTTCTGATTTAGACCACCAGTTGGTATGAAATTTGTTCTTGCGATTCAATTTTCTGCATCACATTTAAAAAGTTGTTTCATAAACATATATTAATCATATTATATATTATTCGTCGCATTACATTGTAAAAAGATGTTCTGGAGCAAAATAACTCTGCCATAACGTTAAAATTGTTCGTGCGTAGTTGGTTAATGTGACTACGTGTGCATAGAATACAAGATTACAAGTACGCTTGAGAAGTCATTCAGTCCAGTGTTTAATTATTTTCGCATAGTTATTTTTCACGGTAAAGTATATTCTGGACGAAGCATCCATTCTAACTTGAATGGCATTCCCAGATTTTAGCAAACTTAAAAGCAAATTGATGAATTACATGCTTCTCTAAAGAATCCATTCTTTAAAGACTTGTCAGTCTTTCAAGCTTTCTGTTAAAAGATATAAAATAAAAATATATTAATTAAAATAAATGATATGCTGTACAACTTTCGTATTCATGTGTTCAGAAAGATTTGTTAAAGAGCCTAATAATTTGTTTTATTTTATTTTTCTCGAAATAAGATTCCAAGTCGCGACTAATTGAACGCCTCAATCAGTTTTGTTTCATAATTCAAATTGGAATTTTTTTTATTTACATATTTATAGAAGAATATAATTCCATAGTAAGAATGAGTGACCTACTTGTCAAAATCCCTTTTAAATAAAGTAGCAAAATATCTATTGGAAAAATAGCTGCGATCTAGAAATAAGCATTAAATAATGAAGCACTTTTATTCTACAAGGTGTCCCAAAAGGTAATTAAAAACTTGAAGGGAAGGTCAAGCATACAAAAACAAGTCATTTTTGCAATAGAATATGAGGTCGCAAACGCAAAATACAACCGCTAGAGAAGACTCTTTGTTAGGGAATTGTGTAAAAGAAAAAGAATGCACCAGATAAAGTGGTTTTCCATTAAAGCACAGGTTTCATAGAATACAAATTTACAGTAGAATAGCAGCACAGCTGCATCAATAACAAGGTGCGAAACGTTTACAGCTTCAGACGGAAAGTGCTTTCAACACTTATTTTAAGAACTCCAAATATTCGACCTGGATATTGCGTTCTATTTGCCATTGTTTCTATCATGTTGCGCTTGATTTGTATTGATGATATTCTCCATTTAGTAAATTAAAATTTAGGTTCATATAAAAATTCTAATTATGCCAAATGGTAAATAATTGAAAGCATCGGAGATGAAAGACCTCTAAGTCCATGTGCTCCGAGAAAAACTTGCATTCCTGATGCGTGCCGTTATTCCGGTAACTGTATTGCTGTGGGGTTTTATAGTATTAAACCTGCGCTGTATTCTTTATCTGGTGTATCCTTTTATTTTACAGGCCGCGGTGGCCTAGTGGTAAGGTCTCAACCACGAGACAGGAGGGTCGCAGGCTCGAAACCCGATTCCACTGAAGATCTGCCGTGTATGGGGCTTGTTGCACGCTAAATCATACGTAGTGGCCAAACGTCCTCCCGCTGGTGCGCCGCGGTCAGTTTAATTTTCTTCAACGCAATAAAGTCATGAAGAATAACATATTCCACCAACTCTCATGCAGGCAGAGGCCTCGGTGGCCTAGTGGTAAGGTCTCGGTTTTAGGACAGGAGGGTTGCAGGTTCCAAAGCGATTCCACTGAAGATCCGTCGTGTATTGGGCCTTTTGCACGTTAAATCATACGTTAAGGGTCAAACTTCTTCCCACTGGTGTTGTGGAGAAATTTCGAGAGGGGCCCCGAGCTCAGGCGTCGTCCTCGTCATCTGACCGCTGTTCAAAATTACGAGGTCCGTCCCGAAATAGCCCTCGTGTTGCTTCGAATTGGGACGTTAATATAACCTAACCTAATCTTTTATTTTACTTAATTCACCAGGAAAGTGACCCCAGCAGCGGTTGTTCTTAGTGTTTGCAATCCCATGTTCTGATGTGTAAATGACGAGTTTCTGTATGTCTCACCTACACTTGGAGTTTGTGAACGAACTCTTGGGCACCCTGTACATCATCAGCATCATCGGGGGACACCGCGGATGAGAGGCTGCCGTATAAGTAAGCAGGCTCTCGTCAAGCCAATGGCACAATAATGATAGTGTGGCTCTTTGGGCCCACATCCGAAGACAGGTCGTACCCCGGTAAAACGGGGTTGTTGCATGAGCCGCTCGTAATGGGGGCTATTATTCAGGAACCACAGTGCCTGACTATCTGTTGCGGCGGCCGGTCATTCAATAGTTTACCTGGATGCTTAGGCAGGGCGGAGTGATGTTCTTTGTGGCTTTGTGTGTGCATCATCAGAAAATGTCTGAATTCTGATTTTCATGTTTCCTTTAAGAATATTATTGCAGCTACGCAGTGTTATGAAAGTGCAAAGTTTATAATCACGATGAAACAGTCCTCCCACTGGAGTGGTGCTGAATCTTGGAGAAGAAGTATGCCCGCTCAGGCCTCGTCATCTGTTTCAGGTTCAAAATTAGGAAGTATGCTCTAAAATAACCCTCATATGGACGCAAAACGGGATATGAATGCTTTAAACCAGAGGAAGTATGCCCGCTGAGGTGTCGTCCTCGTCATCTGGTTGCGGTTCAAAATTAGGAAGTATGCTCTAAAATAACCCTCATATAGACGCAAAATGGGATGTGAATGTCTTAAACGAAAATAAATTTATTATACACTCTTATTGATCTTGACTTGTTTCATGTTTTTAATCCTGGAATTGTGTAAACGATTTCTAACTCACTTCTTCATATACTAAAGTTCTGGAATTTCGTACACTAGTGTGTTCTTGATGAAAATACATTATTTTAATGTTTTCATATTATTTCATATATAATTAGTAGTTAATCAGTTAAGTTCCAATGAAATATTGATTCAATATGAGTGAGACCATCTGGTAGTGGATTTGAAGAAAAAAATTGATTCAAAAATTCCATTATATTTATAATAATGAATTTTAAAATATGTTAAAGGGTAAAAAATTGAAAACCAAAAAAATGAAGAGGAAAAAATTTTCAGAACATGGCTTCAGTCGTGTACTGAAAAAGAGGAAATCATTTTTCATCAAAAATAACTTCCGAGAACTAGATCGCAAAAGAGAAAGGCGCCGAAAACACAACTATAAGTTTAGTTATATTAACGTCCCGTTTTGAAACAATAAGAGGGCTATTTTGGAACGGACCTCGTAATCTTGAACCGCGGTCAGATGATGATGGCGACACCTGAACTGGCACCCCCCTGATTTTTTGGGGGGGATGGGGCTATGCATTCTACTTTTTGACCTTGTTTTTATTTTTAGACTACAAAATTTCATTCCTCTCCCATTGGCCATTTTTTTCCTGTTTAGGACATAAAGTAATTTTTAACTTGCGCAGTTTTACTCAAAAAAACATTCTGTGATTGATAATTTGATATTCCCTTATACGCGGGACGTGGATTACCGTTGACTAACGGAATTTATTCCTTTCTATCTCAGAAGTAATTATTATTATTATTAATTTATGTATTTTTAATTCTATGTTTGGTACAGTTTTCAATTGTGTTTTGTGTGTCGTTTGATGTGTAGTGTTGTTTATGTGTGTTTTGTTTTTATACTATGGGGTTTCAATCTTTGACTTATTTATATATCTGATTTTGACTGCTTCTTCTGTGTTTATTTGTTTGTTTCTTTTTCAATACTTATCTATTTTTTATATATTTTTACTCTGTTCCTTGCTTGCCCGAGCAGTAAATCAAGCTATTCTCTCCCCACCGAGGTGGGTCGAACCACGTTTACACTCCCAGCTCTCTTGTATTTAAAATTACTGCCCCTGTTCGGGCAATGCCTGTCTCATCTTATTGTATCCAATAAATCCCGTCCTCCACATGCTGGTGGAGCGGCTCTCTCCCCGCTGGTCCTCTACCGGCCTTACACCCTTCTTGGGTAGGCCGGGCCAGTGTGGGTATTCTTACGCCACACCCACGAGAGGACGTTTGGCCACTACGTATGATTTAGCGTGCAACAGGCCCCATACACGGCGGATCTTCAGTGGAATCCGGTTTCCTCCTAACCCAAAACCGAGACCTTACCACTAGGACACCGCCGCCTTACACAGCTATAAAGATATTAAGCCGCGATTGTTATCATTAGAAAGAAAATTTCAAAACATTCATTTAAAGCTAAAATTTATTATAAATGATATTAAAATTCCAATTCGCTTAGGGTGTTTCTTTTAGCGCCTCCTATTTATATGATTTTGTTTCCGCGTGCAAATTTTTTTATTTTAAATAATTATTCTTTATACACCAATAGAAGCTTGCTTTTAAAAACTTTTTTATTTTATATTATTTTAGTGCAGATCGAATAATGCTTTATCTTGTCATTCATCTGACAGTTCAATTCTCAAACAATGGTTAGTTTTTTAAAATTAACACATTCGTCTTTACTGTTAAAAATAAGGTGACACCCTCAATTTTTGTCATTTTAGGAAAAATATATCCATAGTGACATAAATTACCTAACTGGTTTGTGATGAGGTGAATTGATCTGCAAATCATCGTATAATTGCAGCATATTGATGGATTAATATATCCATAAAAGTAATCAACATCTCTCATTTCTCATACTGCATTTAGCTAAGAATACCAATTTTCCAGCAATGTTGATTTTATAATAAAAAACAAAAAGAGAAAAAAATTATGAAAAGCCAAAGAATTCAAAAATTAAAGCACGGAATTTATATTTTTGCTCTAATGTTAGGGCATGAAAAATATTTTGAAAACTGTATAATGGTCCGAATGACATTGCCAGACGTAATGGTTTAATATATTTTTCTTGGCGACTATATATTTTGAAAGCTTAAAAGAAAATATAAAAGTTTTTCAATAAATCTGCCCTTTTCTGCTAAATGAAAATTCTTTGATAAAATAACAGCCCACGTCTATCAGATATCATTTTTAACCATTCAGACTTCAAAGACGCATGGAGATATTATAATGTCGGAAGTTTTACCACAAATCACGAATGTATCTGACGCAGAGAAATTCCTAGTAGATGTAGCTTCCATTAATATTAACGTTATGAATTCGCCTGTCCAATGCTATAGAATAAAATATTATCATAATTCATTTTATGTTTATATTGAGGACATCTCTGAATTCTGATGAATTGTTGAAAAATCGCACAAATGTGAATATTAGCAGCAAGTACATGTAAAATATGCGTAGTCACAATAAAACCGTATGAAATGTAAACTAAATTACCGGAATTATGAGCTATAGATGGAACTGTGACATCCAAGCCTAGTTAGCAAGCAAGTTAAGCAAGTTAGACTGTGGAAACAAATTGTGATCGCGCCGTTGAATTGATTCAGTTTATTTTAACTTTTATTCAAAGGTTTTCAATATTAATCGATTGCAATCATAAACTCTGTAATGATTGTAAAATAAGACAAGAGACAAATTTAGAAAACCTCCAAAGATATAAATATATAAATCTATTCTCAGCAATAAATATGAAATGAAATCAGAATAATTTACGGTGAATTCTTACGAACAGCCTGGAATTAATGCAAATTTAATTGAAAATGGGATTTTTGATAAAGAAGAAAATTCTCTTGTAATTGCAGATTTCCTTCATCTCTACTTTATAAAATCGTCCAATTTTTAATAATTTTTCACACAGAATTAGGTTGAATGATTAGCAGAAACAGAATTCTTCAGTGAAACGAGATTAAGCTACAAGCTGCTTAATCACACAACTACAATTGTTTTTGAACATTTTCTACAGAAAAAATGTAGTATTCTTGGTCCAGAATTCAATTGCTAAGCACCACTTAAATCACCGACTAAACACAGCTTCCAGAATAATTGTTAGAGTTCAGTCTTCCAGATGGGGCCAATCCCTTCTGCTTCGGCTTCGCATAGCTTGCTATTTCCAATGTTGAAATCATAGCTGTATGTTATATGTATACATTCAAACTGATTTCTAATTATGAATTGCTATCAGTAAATTTTCGTATGAAATATCTTCGAGCAGAAATCAAAAGAATCAGATTAGAAAGGTATAATGTAACCAGATAAAATTTAACCGAATTCATAGAAATATATTTATTAAAAACTTTTATTTCTTAGTCCCACTTTTCCGATAAAGCCATTGACTGAAATAATGATATTATTAAACCAAGAATCCTTACCACATCCACATTTCGATAATGGTAAATAAAAAAAAATTTAGACAGCGAATACATAACTTATACATGCACACCGTAATTTCTAATTTATTTGTTATACCATTGTTATTCAAAGGAACGGTATCTTAAATCATTATTTCCGTCCGATGATATTGCACTTTTACTAAAGAAGATTTAAAACAAAGCTTTTTACGAAGTAAATGGAAGAAATATCACCAATTTTCCTTCTTGAGTCACTATTCATGGAACATATAATACCGTGAAATAACGCACGATTAAATCCCATTTTTGATATCACTAAAAAATATCGGGAAAAAAAATGTTATTTTAACATCCTTAATTAATCTTCGCTTTTTAGATTGTAAATATTGGATATCGGGCGCTTTAGCCTCATAATGAATGTACTTAACCTTTGGTAATTAAGTATAAGAGGATTATGCAAGACTTTCAAAGGAAAATGGGATAATTTTTTTAATCTCAGGTTTGAAACGCGTTTACTAAAGAGACATTTTAATAGAATTTAGTCTTCAAATATAATATTTTTTTTTCCAAAATGTCAAATCGTTCATTTTTTCAAAAAGGCAAAAGATATTTGTTTAAGTAAAATGGCGTTATTTCTTTTTGTAGATTAGAATACTTTATTAAATTTAGTAGAAGTTGATTGTCATTTAAAACCCCCTTTTTAAATATTTTAGAATCGTGCCTTTTTTATGCAGGGATAGGGTGTCTTTTCATGGAGAGGAAAAGTTTAGCATACATTGTTCTTGAAATTCTTTTAGAAATGATGGTTAAATTCTGTCGAACAGAATTGGAATTTGAAGCAACCATGCGTGTTAACATTCGCTGAGGGTAAAGCAGCACATCCAGGAAATAAACTTCGATATTTGATATCTACCTAGATATCTTGCAATGCATATCTTCGATATCCGAATGCAATTTAGGATGAAAAAAATTCATCTGGAAATTCTTTGTAAAGCAATGTGTAAAATGGTTTGAAGTTGCATTTTGTTTTAAAACAAAAATTGCTTTCAAATTTAGCGAAACCCTCGAATATGCCAATAAAAGGAGAGCTCAGAAATTTTTTTAGGTTAGAATCCTTAAAATTTCTAAAGGAGCTATTTTCATGATTTGTAAATTGTCTTTGTTTTCCTTTCCATCAATGGCCTACATTTTTTCTTTAGAATGACTGAAACTACATTGGTATCATAAAACTCTAACGTAAGTGCAAGAAAACAAGTCATTTGAATATAATATAATTAATATTAAATCAAAACCAATCAAAACTTTGAAATTTTAAACTATGTTTGTCAACACTAGATTTCGGATGAATACTTTAATTCTTTAGTTTTTCTAAAAATAACCATGTGTATATGTATAAGGCGAGAAACAATGATGAATCATACTTTTTATCTCTTTAAGATGGTTTTCAATAGTTATCTCTAAAAAGGATGGTAGAAAATAAAGCTTCGAAAATGGGAAAACGATGCTTTTCTTTTTCTTCTCTCTCTCGTCCAATCAATGAATTATTAATCATACAATAGAAAGATATTCTTTTTCCTGCTAACCAAACATTTTCTATTAACTTTACACAACGGAAAAAAGTTTAGAACTTGGAAACCATAGTTGAATGATTACATCACATGTGTTGTTCACCAAGCACTGGCCAGGTTGTCCAGCTTGCCCGATAGCAAGTGAGGCCCCTTACACATAAGTCAGTAAGGGTCAACAGGATATGTGAGTGTGTGATATAGAGAGAGAAAGTAAAGAACTCTTTTTCTAGCAAATGTCCGGTACTCCCTCACACTTTATTTTTAGTTCTGTTAAAATGTTCTGAAAATAACAGTATAGTTCCAAATATACAGTACGCTATATTACCACCAAAATTATTTCATATTCAATCATGAATTTGTATTTATATTTGGGCATTTCTCATTTCTAATAATTTTTATAATACGTGTATACTGTAATTAGTAATATATACAACAAATCTTTAGATTAGGAATGCATTATGTTAAGTTATTAATTTTAATTCATTGTATTTACAATAAATAAAATTAAAATATTGTAGATGTGAGTGGTGCCCCAATGACTAATGGCAACTACTATTTTCAGCGTCAGTCCTCTACTGTTGTTCATAATTACAGCGCGAGTTTAATTAACTCATAACTTCGAACTGAAATATCTTCTAAGATCGTCACCAGATGTCGATACGAATGCGTGGAATGCGAAAGACACAAAAGAAAACTGATTAAAGTCCATTGCATTCTTTTTTCAAAATGTCTTCCAAACTGTCATATTCAACCGAACATAGTTCATTTTTATTTTTAACAAATTGTAAATATACTTGAAAATGCAACACAGTGTCTCCGGAAATGGTCTCAAACATTCAAAAACAGACCTAAGCGTTCTAAAGCAACGGGGGAATATCTAATACTGTAACCGCTCTGCTTTTCGAGCTCGCCACCTAGCGGCCGTTGGAAGAGACAGTCAGTCCAAGTTTTGGAGTCGACGAACAAGCATGGTGTTCTGCCCTGAGTAATTGTATATTTTATATAACCTGAAATTTTTTGTGCTTAATTGTTTGTCCCGATATGTTATGTCCTTTTATGTTTAATTAAATGTATTTAAATCAATTAAGCTTCTTTTCTTTAACGTCTACTGGTATTCCTAGCGGGAATTAAATTATGGTGCCCAAATGGTTACAATACGAAAATTATGGAAGTTTTAGTTATACTTAGTTAGCTCCTAGTTACTCTCTATTCCATTGCTTCTTCTTACAATAAAATTACCTTCTATATAATATAATTGTTTCGCACAAATAAGTTATAGTATTTCAGATACAATTGCAGTTTCACGAATCGGAGCTTTTATCGTTTTCACAATTCGGGAAATACTTTCAAGAAAATCTTTCAGCCTCTGTTGCTCACCTTCGCATACTGTTACAGCCATAGAGTAAAATGAACCTAAATCCCTAGCAAAATGGTTCCCAAAATGTGCACCTCGGTGCTATGAAGAGTCTCGATTTCCTTACATAGGGACTGCGATACTTTATACAGGGTGTCCACTCTAACTGTGTCCCAATAGCTGATTGCTAAATCGTTAGAGGTAGGCATATACTTCCAGTGAGAAAAATGCTTTAAATGAAGGGGAAAGTTATATTTTATGATTCTTGAATACATAAATGTATTGCTAGGAAACTCTATAAAAATTCTAAGTTTTTATATAGTCTCCCAGTCCTATCAGTAATATTTAGTAAAATATTTTTGACACACCAACATTTAAAACAAATAATCGACGGGAGGCTGCCTCTGCGGAACGGCCGCTGGGATTGAGGGGCGTAGACTTACTTACCTTACTCAACTGTGACTTTCTGGACTAAAGTAGGTATATGTGACTATTAACTCTATAGTCTATAGTGATTATTAATCTAGTGTGACTATGTGACTCTATCTATGTAAAATTCTACGTGATTTTCTCCAACTTTGCAACTCGACTGTGATTAAACCATAATTAGAAATTCTAAAATTATTTTTGCAATCTTCAATGTCCACCTTTCTCTGTTAAATGCAACTAAAAGCAATTTTCTATGTTTTTTTGGTTGTGGACCTGTAAGCGTTTAAAAATAGCATGAAAAGCGTCATAATTTTTTCCTTTCCCGACACACCATTAGACCACTATGGAGAGACGTAAGACTACGTCAAATTTGAATATCGCTCACTTAGGCCACATTAGATCATTTCAATTGCCACATCGAGGAAGATTCTCCAATCAATGCTCAGCGGCCGCGTCGATCAGCCACTGATTGGCTTAGAATTCTGAAATTCATAGCTTCATAACTCTGTCAGTTTTAATCGCAGAAGTGTGGAACAGTTTTTGTTTGAAAAAGTAGTGTGTCAAGAATGTTTAACTAAATATGAGTAATAGGATAGGGCGGCTGTATAAAAATTTAGGCTTCGTAACTTTTCAGCAATACATTTATTGACTGAAATAACATAAAATATAATTCTTTATGTCATTTAAAACATTTTTCTCGTTGAAAGTATATGCCATCAACAATACATTTATTCACTCAAATAACATAAAATATAATTTTTTACGTCATTTAAAACATTTTTTTCGTTCAAAGTATATGCCTATCTCTTACGGTTAAGAAATTACCTATTGGGCCACGTTCAGAGTGGACATCCTGCATAATTTAATTTACATTTTTAACTCACTTTAATAAATTGGGAAATCAAGAGGACTAATGAGAACTAATAAGTAAATGGTTTGTACGAGCTTGGATTGATGTTCGTACTTCGTATTTAAAAAGACATGGCTGTCTAGAGTCTGCTACCTAGCACAGGTTTGTTTAGTTTTCGAATTCCCGATGCTCGTCAGAGTACAAAACTTTTACCGCAAGAGGTTGGGACCTGAGCACCTAAAGCGGGCCATTCACCGTTGGTCCATTTTGGAATTTTTGGAACACGGCAAAGAAAAACCAATCTTCAAGGTCGAAAATTTTTGAAATTTGGAGAAAATGATTGGAAGTGGTGGAATTCCAGCAAACTCAAAATTCAAAACTTCATCCGCCGATTCCAATTTGGGACCTCTATGCGAAGGTAGCGGTAAAACAAAGGATCTGCCTACATTGGAACTAGAATTGAAGAAGTCTAGAAATGAAACTCAAAATGCCCCGTGTTGGGGAAGAGGAATGTGGGTCAGAAGAATTCTGCTACTTTGAACCTTGTCTCGAAACAAACTTTGGAACGTCCGTGTATGTTTTGCCTAATTTTTCGACTAAAATGAGTGGAATACAAACAGTTGTTAGGACACATAACTTAGCCTTTCTTTCTCGTGAATGCCCAGCTTAATATATCGATTCATGAGTCCTAAATCACAGAGAATCTTAATTCTATATCCTGCTTCTCTTATATGTGCGAAATTGGGTTTTCTCTTGGTTGCTGTCAAAAAGCAGAGTATATCGCGAGAATCAACGTGGAAAAAGAACAGAAAGGAGCTGTCTTCAGTTCTACTATTTGAGAAAATGTATAATGATTAATATGCCCATTAATTCCACTGATTATATTGATTAAAATTTGTTCATTAAATTTATAGGTGACCTAAAATGTATTTTATTGACTTTTACTTAACCTATAAAATTTATTTATCATTTTGCAAAAAGTACTTGTTGGAGTTTTACATTCCAAGTAGCACATGTTGCAACATATTTTACAATATTATAAAATATTATATAATATTGTGCAATATTTTTTGATGTTATAAAATATTGTACAATATTATGCAATACTGCGAATGTTGTTCAATACAATAAAATATTGTGTAACATCTTTGTACAACTGGGGATAGGGCTCCTTGGAAAAAAGTTTGAATTCAGCAAGGGAATTGTGAAAGTTTGAGAACCACTGACCTATCACACAAGCATGGAAAATTTAACCCTAAACTTCAGGTAAAATCATACCGTTTTTTTCCCCTATATTTGCGATTCTAATTCTTTCCTTCAAGACCAACCATGAACGTAGAGGTTTAGTTTATTTTAACGTCCCATTTTGAAGCAACATGAGGGCTATTTTGGGCAGATTTCGTCTATTTGCACCTAGGTCATATGGCGAGGACGACACCTGAGCTGGCACCGCCTTATCCAAATTTTTACACCACATCAGCGGGAGAACGTTTGACCTTCTACGAATGATTTAATGTTCAACAGGCTTCTTCAGTGGAATCCGATCTTCAGTAGAATCAGGTTTCGAACCTCGAACCCTTCGGATCAAGCTCCAAAACCTTACCTATAGACCACCGAGGCCTTTTCATGAAGGTAGAGGAAGTACCTGCAGATTTTGAGAAATGTCTAGAATTTTTTAACAACGGAGAAATAATGAGGTAAAAAAAATACCCAGATTGTGTATTACTGGGTTAAACAATAAATCATTGCAAATCAATAAGCAAAAAGAAATATATCTTATATAAAATCATTCATACTAAGTTGCAGTATTTTCTTTAGCAACGATAATGTAAAAACACGCCGTAGGGTTTTCATTAGCCGCAACAAAAATAATTTAAAATGGGATGATTGAGGAAATTTCCATTAGCAGGCACTTCAAAAATGTCTGAAAATGAAGGGGTGCTTTTATCACTAAAATATAATTACTTATTTCCAAAAAAGTATGCTCTCGAAAGAAACTTTTCAAAAAGATACGATATCAGTTATTAACTAGGCCTTCAGGGATAAGATGTCCTTCGGAGGAAATAGCTATAAAATTAACTTTTTGTTAATGAATTCCCAGATTTTGCTCTAACATGGCTGAATGACACGTTTATGTCTTCCACCTTTGAGAAGTTCTTTAACCGGAGGCAAGGTTTAATCGAAGACAAGAATCATTAAACTTCAGAATAATTTTATCCATTCAGGAAGAAACTTCTCACCCAATTTAGCACATCACTGGAAATCTGTTGATGTGTTATTAGTCTATTATGATAATCAGAATCATTTAATATATGTAAGTTAAAAATATCATTGATGAATCATTTATAAAATTTCTACTAGTAATGTCTCTAAAGTAAGCAAAATTCATTAGCTTTTGTGATGTATAAATACCAGAGGGATAAAATAAAATTTGGAGACACTAAAATCAATATTCACTGCTGTTTCAAAACCCTAATTTTATATATTTTAATTTGTAGCAATATTATATTCTTATATTCTAATACACATTTGTATCAATAGAGTGTGTCCGAGATTTGTTGGATTCATTTTAAAAATTAATAAAAAAATAATGTTACAACTTCAGTTTTTTTTTAATGAGAGCGCAAATAAAAAAGTTTTTTTTTCAGATAGATGTATACCATTACGACTTTAAAAATTTGCCACAGCGAGAGATTTCCATACGCAATTGATACTGATCAGCAGAAGCCGATGAAAGTTTTCTGGTTTCCTTTATTAGTTTTGTTTGAATATCTCGAATGACAATTGATTTAACAAATTAAAGAGCGTGAAATTCCCTGCAAATACATACTTTTATCTTTTTTATTTTTCTTTTATTTTCGCAGACAATAGGTCTTAGAAATGCGAGAAGTCTATAATTTACGACCACCTAGATCACAGTAACGGCGCGTTATCTATCTGAAAAAAACTCTTTACAATGCGCCTCATTTAATAAAGAAAAACCGTAGATGTAACATTATTGTTTTATAACACATTGTTTTTTTTTTATTAATAATTTTTGAGATGGGTCCAACAATTCTCGGACAACTTGTATTTTGTAATAAAAAATTGAAATGCTTTAAAACATTATAACATCGTAAAGTTATAACTTTAAAAAAGCTATAACTTCTGTCATTCACTGTTCAATTGACATTTGAAAGCCCTCGAAAGCGCTACAAGCTGAAATATTTAATATATTCACAAAATATTTTCTTCAAGACACTGTAATGAACAAAATGTGAAAGAAGCTTAAACATAAGTTTCATGCTGCTGATTCAACTTTGTAGACGAAAAACATCTTCTTAAGGGGAGTCAGTACCCGATATACTTTCAAAAATTCGATTTTTAAAAAATTTCAATCTCAATTTCAAGACCTTTCCGACTATAAAAGTCTTTTGTTCGTGTTCATATTAGAAGTAAGTTCAAATAAACTTTAAAAAAGTGTAAACAGGTTAATGAAACACAAGATTTTTACCTTTAACTTGGATTATCTCAAAATGGTATTTTTGATTCTGGTTGCACCTTTTTATCAAAATCTACTCTTTATATGCTCTTGGAAATTTTTACCACCTATTCTATACATATAAATGTATACACTAATGTGAAATTTCTTCTGATATTTCAAAAATATTTCTTAATATTGCTGATCTCGTGATAGAAAACGATATTTTTTGAAAAAATGATAGTAACTTTCAGTTAAAAAATATTTTTGAAACGGCCAAGCTATATTTATGTAAGATTTTTACTTCAGTATAGATATAAATGTCTACTTAAACAGTATAAAAAATTTCAAACATGTATCGATAATAGAATTTGAAAAATTGTACATAGAAAATGGACAATTTATCCTTTGTGGCATAGGGGGGTACTGACACCCTTTAAGTAATTATAAAATATGAATACTTAATTAAGTATTTATAAAATATAAATACTTAATTAAGTATTTATAAAACATAAATACTTAGGAAGAATATAAAACAATTAAAGAAAAGAAAATTAAAAAATATAATTAACGAGTAAATGTTTTAATCAAATATCAGATAGCAAATAAGTGCTTTTATTAGGTAAGTTCGTATCAATTAATGAATAAGATTTCAAACAACATAAATTAATACATTTTCTTAATTAATACATTCCTTACCGTCTGAGAAACAAATTTATTTTTGTACTTTGTTTCATTATTCTCATTACCTAAGACATGTCCAAACACATACAGAGCAATTTTTGCTCCTTTGATAATATATTTTACATAACATGCCTGAAATTGCTCCAGTTATCGAGGAGCTTATACAGGCCTAGTGATATGGAATGTCACTGATTATGATGTATTACTGACAGTGTTTAATCTATTGTGACTGGACATGACAGTCTGTTAGCTAGTCGTCAATCTATATTTACATTCTCATTAAGACCTTGTGCTGATGAATATTCTATTAAGGTCTATTGTTATATTTCGTTTATCCCAGGTGAGGATAAAGATTTCCTCTTGAAGCGAATAATTTTGCCACTTGATTTCACTATTTATATTACGTAACAAATTTTCAAATGCATAAAGAAAAACTTTTGATATTGATTTTACATAACATGTCCTGAAATTGCTCCAGTTATCGAGGAGCTTACACAGCCCTAGTGATATGGAATGTCACTGATTATGATGCATTACTGACAGTGTTAAGTCGATTGTAACTGTAAATGACAGCCTGCTATATAGCCGTCTAATTATATTTAGATTCTGATTAATGCCTTGCACTGATGAATATCCCATTAAGGTCTAGCGTTATATTTCGTTTATTCCCGAAGAGGGATAATGATTTTCTCTTGAAGCAAATAAATTTGTCACTTGTTTTCCATTAAGATCCATTCGAACTAGGCACGTTCGAGAATTCTAGTACGTCGTCCTTATTAATGACATATTTAGAGCGGGGAAGTTTTAATATTAAATTCTAGCATTATATTGTAAGGTTGAATTTAATTTTGTGTTTTCTACTGAGGGGGAAAATGGCACGCAGTAATAAGAGAAATGTTGAAATTAATTTTGCCTGAGAAGAAAAACAAAATTATTTTGAGAAATGGAAAAACTTATAAATAAAACTCTCTTTAAATGATTGATTTGGTATAAATATATTTCAAATTTCTTTGGGTCAGATTTTGAAAGGGCCATTGAACCATTGTAAAATGTTCGACTTGACTACGATTATCTCGATTGTTTTACAGCCTATATTGTTGTATTTATTTTTTTCTCGAAAAAGATTCCGAGGAATTTTTTCATAGCCTCTTTATATCCAGAAAGAATATTTAAATATTTTCATAGGTGATTTCTGACTATTTTTAGCTGCAGGATTCGGAACCAAACAATTTCTTTAGTTATAAATAAAACAAAAAATGACGGGAGGCTGTCTTTTTCAAACAGCCGCTGATGTTAAAGGGGTAGGACTACTTTACTCGCGTGGCTCTTTTGTTTCTCGAAGTTTCTTGGTTTTTCTTTGTTACTCGCAATTCTCTTTTGTTTCTCGAAGTTACTCGCGATACTCTTGTTTCTCGAAGTTACTCGTGATTCTCTTTTGTTTCTCGAAGTTACTCTCAATTCTCTTTTGTTCCTCTGAAATACTAATGCATTGAAAATTGGCGAAATAAAATGAAACAAAGATTACAATGAAAATTGTTTTATTTCTTAATACAATATATTACAATGTCATTTATTTTGTTTTTAATTATTCAATCGTGCGTGGATATGTTTCAATTCTGTGTAGGATCGGTCGATGAAAAGAAAAGTAGCACACATAATTTAATAATGTAATAATTTTCTTAACTTCTCTATATCTCGTTTGGCATCTCGTTAGCGTTTCCTTTTTTGTAAATTTACATTTGGAGCCATTATTGTATTAAACTTGTCGAAACAAAATTTTCAACTCAATTACGAAATCTCGCTCGCGAAGACGTGGCAAGCGAGAGCGTCAGCCAATTGTGCGCGTGCACATCATGCGTGTGATGTCACCAATTCATGCGTATTTTTGCCCAACTTTGAGACTCAGCAGTCACTGAATTAAAATTCCGATTTTCAAAATTTTTTTGTAAATTCTGTTGTCACCCTTTATCTCTAAAATAAATCATTAGTTATGTTTTTTAACATATGTAGTTACCGAGATATATAGAATCTCCAAAACAGCGTTTTTTGTGGCATTTTGGCGTGTGAATCAAATGCCTTTCTGAGACCCCAATGGGAGGAACGTAGTCCTACGTTGAAAAGGGACTCACTGCTTTCACGTATCTCGCGTGTTATCTATATTTCCTATACAGTTGAAAAAATAACCTACCACAGCCCTGATGATCGAAGAAATTCATCAAATTGTTCTATAAGTCAGAAATAGCAAAGCCACATGAAAAATAGAATTTGAGTTATTATGAAAACGAAGAACATATATTTTTATTAGTTAAAATTCAATACATTGAGCATCGATTGATTAAAGGGGTTGTAGAATTTTCAGCTTCAAAGGCTATCATCCTCTATTCATTCCAAAGTTCTTTTCAACCCGCTTTAAAAAAACAAAAGAACATTTCCATCAAAAGATTGACTAAACTATTGCCGAGCTGATTCGTTACAGACAAATAAATGGCACCCTGCTATAGCAAAGATTCTTTTCTACAATGAACATCTTTCGAAACATAAAGCCACAAACAACAACAAAAATGACATCTCGTTCAAGATTTCCGAAAAACATATTTACGCGGCATCAAGAAATTGGATGCATCCTTAAAAAAACGAAGCAAGCGCGAAGAAAGAGACCATTGCAAAAATATATTCTCTAGAGCCAAGATATTAAAATTTCTCCATGTCTATATAAAATAAAACAGGACGTTTGGAGAGCGGCCTCAGAGTTGAATCTCAATCGGCATTTTATCGAGCCCTACTGTTCATTCATCTCTGGCTAAAGGTTTACATCAGAAACTCTCCAAGCTGCGCCACTTCCGCTCTGCATTAAAATACAAAAAAGTGCTGAGTGGGGAAAACAATTCTGAATAAATGCATCGGAAACTTCGGCCAACTGATATTATTCATCACACTTTGCCACATTTTGCCTGAGATGAAACTCAGGACTTTTTCTTTCCCAAGTATTGGTAAGCGGGAGTTTTATTCAGAAGAAGATGCATAAATCTTTGTTGCATTTTGAAGTGGAGATGCTTCACTGTTTGCTATTTTCAATTAACTTGTAAAGAAATATCTAAGTAAATTTAATTACAAGAAATTTAATTCACACTTTTATAATAGACTTAATAATAATTTAATAACAGACTTTTTTATTTACTTACAAAATTAACTTCTTAACTTTGAATGCACAGCAAGCGTGAATTCTAATACATAATAAATATTAAATAAAAATCTAATATTATAATTTTTAATACATAATAAACATAACACAAACACAACTTCTTAACTTGGAATACAAAATGCTTGACAAAAGTAACTTCTTAACTTGGAAAAATTATTGGAGTCAATCCATGTCATAGTCACATGTCAAACGTAGCGGCGCATGTCATATAACAGTTTATTGTAGATTGTTTTGTACATTCGCTCCAGCAAGATCCCAAAATTCACTCGATTTCTACCTTTATTACATGAGCATGAATTGTATAAATTTTTTTATCTGAAATTTAACATTCCAGCAATTGAAAAAAGAAAAGCTAAAAGAAGCCATTTTGCTGATTCAATCTTAACGCAGAAAATACCAATTGAATTTTATTTAACTTCATCTATTTACTCTTAATAACATTCCATTTTCTGTATAATATATTTTATGTCTCATCAAAAAGTAAAAATGCTACAGCTATTACATTACAAAAAAATTGTTTTGATAACTATAAGTTAAAATTAAAATTTTTCTTTTGCAATTGTGTAATGTGATTACAAATTTCAGAAACGTCTAGACTGAAGCAAAAAGCAACTTAATCCCCTAAGCATTAAAGCTAATAGTTTGAAACCCATATAAAATTTCAATTGGAAAATTCACATGTTCATAAATTCGCATTCTAAATTGCATATCTTAATATCCCAAGTAAACCATTTCGAATACTTGAGAAGTCAACCCATCCGATCTTTAATTGATTTTGCATAGTAAATTAAAATGGAAAAGTATATTCCAGACAATAAAATCCTTGTTACATAAATGGAAATGCCAACCTTTCTACAAATTTAAAAATAAACCTCTAAAATACAAAGACAGCGTCATGTGAATATAAGCCATTCTTAAAAGACTTGGAAATCTTTCAAATGTTTTGTTCATACAATAATATATATATCAAAACAAACTTAGAAACACAAGACAAAAACTCAAAAACAATCAAGACACAATGGCAAAAAATAGATAAAAACCAAAATAAAATTGAAAAATATCATAGCGAGCTCGTCAGGATATATATATATATATATATATATATATAATAAAGGGAAACCAAACCATTTTCGTTTTCATATAATAATCAGACATGTGTTGTCTGAACTCAAATAGATTTATTAAATAGCGTTATTAATTTTTATTTTATTTTAGCCAACATATGATTTAAATGATATGATTTATATACATTTGATTTAAATGAAAGCTTCTTTCAGTTTTGATTCATAATTCAACGTCAAATTTTTCTTAGTTTGATGTTTATACTAAAATATATTTTCGCAACTGATGATGACTTCTCAGCCTCGTTTCTAAATAAAGTACCAAATTACCTGCTGGTCCAAACGTAAGCTTTAAATTATGGAGCATGTAATATTTGTGGCGTTTTATCCCAAGTATAAGAACTTATAGGAAATGCTGTTTCTTTTTAGAATATCATGGTAGTTTGGCAGTGAAATAAACGGAGAGAGTTTAAAGCTAAGATGAAACCGTCCATCGTCCTCCCATTGGTGTGATGTAGAAGTTTGGAAAGAGTAGATGTCGGCTCAGATGCCATCGTCTTTATCTGAGTAGGGTTCAAAATTATAAGATTTGTTTCAATTTAATCTTCATGTAGCTTCTGAACGAGACGATG